>JAWQEG010002200.1:37500-40000 GCA_033782935.1 Petrolisthes cinctipes | reverse complement strand
GTTATTGAAATTTCGAATCATCTGACATACCACTGAACCAATAACATACTTGCTGGAGCTCGTGTTAATTCTCCGTCATGTTATTCGAAGCAGACCTACAGTAGATACTTATTATGGCTAGTGACTGGACTGTACTTATTGTCTCGGTGCCAGGATGTTTTGTGAGTAGCCTACACGTGTGACTGGAGAGGGACCTTGGCTGCCTTATCTCGGGACGCCAGTGTTGACATTACGGCCTCGCTATGGACACTAACGCCACCCAACCTCATACAACGCTTATATACAGGCACAGACAGGCACACGCACACAACATCATATGAAGAGGTACACACACACACGCAACATAATTATTAATACACAGGTACATGGTTACAAGCAGCATTTTTTTTATGTACATAGGGATATATACGCACACACGAAGCGTAAATATTTAACGCACACACGAAGCGTAATTATTTAACGCACACACAAAGCGTAATTATTTAACGCACACACGAAGCGTAAATATCTAAAGCACACACGAAGCGTAATTATTTAACACACACACAGAGCGTAATTATTTAACGCACACACGAAGCGTAATTATTTAACGCACACACAAAGCGTAATTATTTAACGCACACACAAAGCATAATTATTTAACGCACACACAAAGCGTAATTATATAACGCACACACATACACACGACACGTTTGTATAAAGGCACGAGCACACGTAATGGATTCCCTGTTGTTCTTTCGGTAACTCAATCGCGACTAATTTTATCATCTTGAATCTGGATAAATTGAATGGGTACAATCGCATGTTATAATCTCCAGTAAATGGAACTATAGTGTCTCGCCATTATGTATAGAAATGTCTGGGTAAATGTGTAATATGTATAACCTGAATTTACAGTTATATACACACAAGCATAACTCCTCATAAACACATAGCTTTTACCCGTTGAACCGCGAAGCGTGGAGAAATTATGGTAATGAGTTTTATGGTCTGTTTGTGACTGTTTATTAGCACTGGAAATTAGAAGGGAAAGAGACCTCCTCCACCGTTGCCTGTTTACCGTGAGTGTTAGCAGTTCTCTCTTTGCGATTAAAAATTAAGGATAACTCTATGATATAATGTAAGAGCAAAATTTATATGCTATTAGGTACTCCTTTACTTTTTTCACACATCTACGTCTATGAGATGTGCTGTACATTATTAATTCATCCATAATTATAATAATTTATCAGTTCATTTTCACACATGATTAATTTTAAAACACGTAATTACAAATATTCTCAAATTAAAGAAGTTGCAGAATCCCAAACTGTTGGTTTAAAGGTGTTTGTTGTTCACGTGCGCTCATCATCACCATTATATTCATCATCGTCATCATCATAATCATCATCATCACATTTCTTGGACACGCACACCTGTGTTGGTATAAAAAAAAAATTTCATCACCTCCATGACCTTCCTGATCGTATGGGTTCTGAAATTACAGTTTGCAGCATCGCCAAATATCACGGGTGTAGGACATACATATTTACAAACCTAGAATTATAGCAGGTCTGGCAGGCTGGAACCCAAACCGTGTGGACCAGCCAGCCAGCCAGCCAGCCAGAGTGAGCCCGCCTTTGGTCAATCATTCCCCCCATTTTTCGTCCCCTGGCAACACTTGGCTTGATGTGAGGCCAAAACCTGTTTCCTCTTACAGTTTGGGAGTGTGTAGGAGTCTCCACCTTCCTTGTTTATGTTTCTATACACTCAGAACTGTAATGTGTGCTGTAAGACCGACCAATGAACCGGACGTATCCAATGACAGGTATACCTAACCATATCAGTACAAAATATGCTATAAAAAAAATCGAAGTACAAAAGAGATGTGGAGAGTATGGAAACCACACAGCCATGCCACTAAACAGACCATGCAGTGACTCGGGATGGAAACTGTTGCCTGGGAAATGTGACGGCGAGACCAACCAACCAACCAAACCAACCAACCATGAATTTTGGCTGCCGAACCAACCATGAATTGGGAGAGAAAGTTGGATCAGAATTCATACACTGATGTCACAGGCTGAAGGTGTTAGGGGACAGCTGTAGTCTAGTCTATCTGATGTTGCTGCTTTTAACCCCTTACTTACCCTCGCTGAGTGGAATCTTTTGCTCATTTTGGTCTATAAATTTGTCTGTTGGTCTATTCTCAGAGGCAAGACCGTGAAAATAAAGATATTATCATAGGAATAGGTTAAATTAATGATGTAGGTTCAAATTTTCCTTTTACTAATACCTAGAGGTTTGGACTGGTGTAAAGAGTGAAGGAAGATTGTTTTGTCTTGGTAAATTAAGCTTGTTGAATTGGATGTAGGAGAGAAACACATGAATTATTGGTCTACAGCATTTAATCTTTCCAATGACTTGCTGAAAGTTTTTAATGGAGTCAATATTTCTGTACCTTTCTCGAATAACTGTATATACTACTAGGATTTGAAAGTTAGCAAGCATGCCACCTCGC
>JAWQEG010002200.1:0-35000 GCA_033782935.1 Petrolisthes cinctipes | reverse complement strand
GAATGACGATGACGGATGCGATGGTTCCATGTTGTAGCTATGGAGCCATCGTACCTATGCTGGGAAAGGCATGGGTTATGGTTAAGAATGACGATGACGGGTGTGATGGCTCCATGTACACTCGTGATACATAATTTCTGACCAGAGTGTGAGGAGCAGAAAGCTTCGAATCGCCTGGTATTGCTCATTTCCCCACCCAGTACACCTATAGAGGCTGAGTTCGAATGCAGGGTATGTGTGTGTAGCGCCTGGCGTTCGTCTCTGGTCAGAAATTACGTATCACGAGTGTACCATAGATAATTTTCCCAGACATTCCGGACCCGCACATTGACTCTCGAATTAACCTACAGTGCATTTTTTTGTTCTGTTGTGAAAATACAATGTTTTCCTTCCAAGTAAAATGACCTTAGATACACTTTTATTGTACATTTTCAGTGATAGTGACGTGTATGAATAAAGGTGTCGTCGTCAACTGGGGCAGAAAACTCTCCATTTATGTAGAACGACACACGTGAAGCACACAACACCTCGTAACTTCACTCAATAATCTCGGGGCCTCACAAGAGTCACAAGCTTCTGACAGCCTACAGTCCCGAGGTTGAGGTAGAAAAAAGAAGAACAAGTATCTAGTTGTGTAAATGTTTGCTATTGTTTGCTTGGATTGCAGTACATTATCGAAAAAGCAAAGGATGCCTGTACATTTTTGCAAGTTAAAAAAATGAAACATAATATTGATGGATCACACCAATGGAATGCAACATCTTATTGAAGCTCCGTATCACTGTCTCAAAGCACATAAAATAGCCGTAAATTGAAGCTCCCGACCTGTGAACTGAAGCCCCGGACCTGTTGTCAACAAACTGTCGAATGAGTTCCTAAAGGTATTTGCAGCCAAGCATCCGTAGTGTACACTGCCTTATCTCACACACCCACACAGTTTTGTTAGTGTGTTCTGGCAAGAATTTACAACAACATTCTAGTTTCATCATAGGCCGGTGCTGCTACATCGAAGATAAACGTTGTTGCTATTGTTGCCGTTTTAGTTACTTGGTGTTGGACTGTGTAGCGTGTGTTGGATATAAAGTGCTGAACTAAATGGCTGTTGAGGTGAGACTTGCCGGCCCCTTATCCCTGGTGCTGGTGCTGTGTTGTGTGCTGGTCACTGCTTCCCCCTCCTACCATGGTAAGTAGTGCACCGTGTGTTTATAAAGTGACCCTGAGTGGTAATGCAGGAGGTTTACGATTGTAGTATGCAAGAACATTGGTGGTGTTGACGATGGCGTGTTGCTGGTATATATGACGATTCCCTAAACATTATCCAGAGCCATCCGTCATGGTTATTCATCGTGCCAAATAATCCCTCTGGGCTTGGTGCTAGTTCTCAATTTAATAATCATATGACCCCTCCTGCTCGATTGTCTTTTTGATCGTGTGTATACATTATGGTGCAGGTGGTGGAAAGGGGCATAAGCAGTGTGTGAGACCTGAGGAGTGTTGTCGCCACCCACGCCTCTCCCGTGCCTTCACCCTGTGCTGTCGGGACCATGGATGCTGTCCTCTCACCTGCTCTCATACAACACCAGGTCTGTCCTCTTATTTCCCAGTGTTGCACAACTCTCGTATACTAGTGGCATTCCTGCTGTAATCCTCAGGTTACCCGTCATCGTTGGTGATAATATATTCTCCCATATAAACAGGTAATTTGTAAAAATGACTTAATCACACCATAGTGTCTTCACTCCGGTTACAAGAACATAGTATTAGCTATTAAAAAAAACACTGTGGCAATACTCAAATATGTCAAGTACATTAAAGTTGTATAGATATAATTTCGTGTAATGGAGGTTGAGGTCAAACCATACAGCCAACTTATGGAGGTAATATACTTTTGTTACATTAGAGTGCCTTGATTCCTCGAAAGTATGCCAGAACACAGGACCAGATGAACATAAATAATGGTGGTCTCTTGCTTAGAATAGTTTGGAGGAATAAGATGCTCCACATATACCAACACTGTGCTTACCCCTCTAAACGAACCTGGAATTGGGAAACATTCGGAACCCACATTTGTATCGAATGGGACTTTGGCCTCTCCTTGTGACTGATGCCCTCACACCCCTACGCTTTTTTTTTCCCAGCATAGACTCCCAGTTTTATATTATGATGGGAAGGGGGATCACCGATATATTCTGTTTTGTTAAAGTCCCCATATTCCTATATGATGGAAACTTAATGATGCTGTTCGTGGTTCCAGTGCCAATTCAGGTAGAGCCGGAGGAGTGTCAGGTGGGGTGGGAGTGCTGCCGGTTCAGGAAACTCACCCAAGAGTACGACGACTGCTGTCAACGTCACGGGTGCTGTCCCTCTTGTGAACTAGTCTCTCCAGGTGAGGTTCAGGTCGGGGTCCCAAGGCACCTGTATACTTTTGTGCTGAGCTGAGTGTGTTGAATACCAGACCGATAGTTTCGTGTGTCTTCTTGCCTTCCATATTACACTTTCCTATTCTGCTTATCATATTTGAAGGGAAAAAACTATTGTATTTTCCTGGTGTTATTCACAATGAGTATATTATCGCTATAGAAAAATAAAAATATAAAAACTGATTCACTTCAAAAATGCGAAATGAATTTAATCAGGCTGCTGCTACAATGGCGAGGTGTACGGGTATGGGGTGGTGGTGGAGGAGGAAGAAGAGGCGTGTGTACAGCTGGTGTGTGGTGCCCGGACCTCCCCAACCCCTCCATTCCTCACCGCCTCCCTCGTCGTCACCAGGAGGGAGGGGGAAGACTGTGAAGATGGTGAGTGGAAGGGGATCCGTTTGGGTGTGGTTGGGTGGTCAGTGGGTAAGGTTCATCTAAGCTGTGAACGTCCTCGAAGGTATAACTGTAGTAAATGTGGTTTATTTGTAGTCAGTCACCTGCCATTTTTTTTTTTTTTTTCAGGTATTGAAAAGAATGCCTGATAAGACTTAAGTGATCTTAAAAATATATAAATAATATTTTCTTCGTATACAGCCACAGATCCTGTGTGTGGTGACACCTGCCTACCAGACTCCTGTGTGGACGAGACGTGGCTGGCCAGGTGGGAGGGGGAGAGGTGGCAGGAGGGGAAGTGTCGTCAGTGTCGGTGTGAGGGGGGCCTGGTGAGGTGTGAACTGGACTCCACCATCTCCTGTTCCCCGCCACCTCAGCCTCACTGCCGACCAGTGCCCGGACCCTCTTGCTGTCCCGAATACAACTGTTCACGGTGAGTCAATGTTGGATACAGGGAACCCACCACAGCTGCCATTAGTGTCAACCAAACTGTTAAATTTCTTGTTGAAAAGGTCTTGCCATGTTTGAATGTAATTTACTACTGTTAAGTTACATTTCCACTGAAGTTGTTATATTTTGTTCTCAGTGGTTGTGTGGACCCCCATGGAGTGTTCCGTGAGGACGGCAGTGAGTGGACGTCCCCTACTGCACCGTGTTTCCCTTACTACTGTGAGGCTGGGATAATAACAAAGAGACAGAAGGAATGTGAAGACGTGACCTCACCACCTTCACCACAGGAATGTGTTCAGTACACCCCACCAGGAGAGTGTTGCCCAAAGTGGAATTGTAGGTGAGAATCTTTGAATGGTATTACATACTGTATAATGAACCATTTTTTGTATATGATCGTACAATGTTCCTAGTATCTATAAAATAATGTTACGATCTTTGCCAGTTGTGTGGACCCCCACGGTGTGTTGCGTGAGGACGGCAGTGAATGGGCATCACCAGTGGCACCTTGTTTCCCTTACTACTGTGAGGCTGGGATAATAACAAAGAGACAGAAGGAATGTGAGGAATTGACTTCACGACAAGGCTGTGTTCAGTACACCCCACCAGGAGAGTGCTGCCCAAAGTGGAACTGCAGGTGAGAATATTGAATGAAAGTAATCTGTTGACGCATAAGTGAAGAGAGACTGATTCTCACAAGCTATACCAGGAAACAGACCAGTATAATGATATAAGAGTAGGCAATTTGTTTTGTGGGAAAGGTTCGAAGATTCCAAGGGAGAACTGTCTGAAAGAGTAAGTGAGGGAGAGAAGCACGAGTGGAAGCTGAGCGCTTGATGAAGTGAGGAAGGTGTGCTGGAACAGGGAGGACTGGTGGCTATTCTGTCGTGACCAGCTCTTTGGATTTGGGGAGTTCTAAGAGAGATGTATCAGAGCTATAGAAAGATAAATAGTGAAATTATCAAACTATGATTTGTCAAAGTGTATAGATCAACCAAATGTAGGCCTGCCCAGGGGGGCTGACTTTAGTCTCTGCGAATAGTAGCCATCCCCCACAGGGCTAGAAAAAAAATTGTTGTAGGATCTGGTCACTTTCTATTGGATTTGACGAGATCCACGTGAGGTGTACTACAACCGGAGGCTTTTTTATTCCCCACTGCTGTGTGGACCGTCAGCACACGGGGGTACATTATCCCTTTGCATGCAGCAGTCCAAACTCCCTCCCCTATATGATCCCTTCAGGACTGGTCTCATGAAAGTTGTGGCCCCACTTATAGCCCTTGTGGTAACGTGGACTTGGGCTCACAGCACTGGGTGTGGGATCAAAGACCTTCTCCACAATCTCCCTGGTGGTCGGAGGCCCCCAAACTCCCTGGTCCAGAAAGCTCTGGTCCCATTTCCATGGGATGTGCTTTGGTAGCCCAGGCATATAGGGCGAGCCCATTCTTTATTTTAATTTAATTTTTCAATGCGACCAGAGCGTACCAGGGGTCTGTGGTGCAGGAAGTCATTCTGCCTCGGGAGAACAGCAACAATAGCAATATCCAAATGTAGGCCAGAACGTTTAAAACGGAATTATTATAATACATCCCCTGTGTGTATGAATTTTAATAAGTCAGAATTTAGTAATGTAACCATATCAGTATACAATTCAGTGGTTGTGTGGACCCCCATGGAGTGTTCCGTGAGGACGGCAGTGAGTGGACGTCCCCTACTGCACCGTGTTTCCCTTACTACTGTGAGGCTGGGATAATAACAAAGAGACAGAAGGAATGTGAAGACGTGACCTCACCACCTTCACCACAGGAATGTGTTCAGTACACCCCACCAGGAGAGTGTTGCCCAAAGTGGAATTGTAGGTGAGAATCTTTGAATGGTATTACATACTGTATAATGAACCATTTTTTGTATATGATCGTACAATGTTCCTAGTATCTATAAAATAATGTTACGATCTTTGCCAGTTGTGTGGACCCCCACGGTGTGTTGCGTGAGGACGGCAGTGAATGGGCATCACCAGTGGCACCTTGTTTCCCTTACTACTGTGAGGCTGGGATAATAACAAAGAGACAGAAGGAATGTGAGGAATTGACTTCACGACAAGGCTGTGTTCAGTACACCCCACCAGGAGAGTGCTGCCCAAAGTGGAACTGCAGGTGAGAATATTGAATGAAAGTAATCTGTTGACGCATAAGTGAAGAGAGACTGATTCTCACAAGCTATACCAGGAAACAGACCAGTATAATGATATAAGAGTAGGCAATTTGTTTTGTGGGAAAGGTTCGAAGATTCCAAGGGAGAACTGTCTGAAAGAGTAAGTGAGGGAGAGAAGCACGAGTGGAAGCTGAGCGCTTGATGAAGTGAGGAAGGTGTGCTGGAACAGGGAGGACTGGTGGCTATTCTGTCGTGACCACCTCTTTGGATTTGGGGAGTTCTAAGAGAGATGTATCAGAGCTATAGAAAGATAAATAGTGAAATTATCAAACTATGATTTGTCAAAGTGTATAGATCAACCAAATGTAGGCCTGCCCAGGGGGGCTGACTTTAGTCTCTGTGAATAGTAGCCATCCCCCACAGGGCTAGAAAAAAAATTGTTGCAGGATCTGGTCACTTTCTATTGGATTTGACGAGATCCACGTGAGGTGTACTACAACCGGAGGCTTTTTTATTCCCCACTGCTGTGTGGACCGTCAGCACACGGGGGTACATTATCCCTTTGCATGCAGCAGTCCAAACTCCCTCCCCTATATGATCCCTTCAGGACTGGTCTCATGAAAGTTGTGGCCCCACTTATAGCCCTTGTGGTAACGTGGACTTGGGCTCACAGCACTGGGTGTGGGATCAAAGACCTTCCCCATAATCTCCCTGGTGGTCGGAGGCCCCCAAACTCCCTGGTCCAGAAAGCTCTGGTCCCATTTCCCTGGGATGTGCTTCGGTAGCCCAGGCATATAGGGCGAGCCCATTCTTTATTTTAATTTAATTTTTCAATGCGACCAGAGTGTACCAGGGGTCTGTGGTGCAGGAAGTCATTCTGCCCCGGGAGAACAGCAACAATAGCAATATCCAAATGTAGGCCAGAACGTTTAAAACGGAATTATTATAATACATCCCCTGTGTGTATGAATTTTAATAAGTCAGAATTTAGTAATGTAACCATATCAGTATACAATTCAGTGGTTGTGTGGACCCCCATGGAGTGTTCCGTGAGGACGGCAGTGAGTGGACGTCCCCTACTGCACCGTGTTTCCCTTACTACTGTGAGGCTGGGATAATAACAAAGAGACAGAAGGAATGTGAAGACGTGACCTCACCACCTTCACCACAGGAATGTGTTCAGTACACTCCACCAGGAGAGTGTTGCCCAAAGTGGAATTGTAGGTGAGAATCTTTGAATGGTATTACATACTGTATAATGAACCATTTTTTGTATATGATCGTACAATGTTCCTAGTATCTATAAAATAATGTTACGATCTTTGCCAGTTGTGTGGACCCCCACGGTGTGTTGCGTGAGGACGGCAGTGAATGGGCATCACCAGTGGCACCTTGTTTCCCTTACTACTGTGAGGCTGGGATAATAACAAAGAGACAGAAGGAATGTGAGGAATTGACTTCACGACAAGGCTGTGTTCAGTACACCCCACCAGGAGAGTGCTGCCCAAAGTGGAACTGCAGGTGAGAATATTGAATGAAAGTAATCTGTTGACGCATAAGTGAAGAGAGACTGATTCTCACAAGCTATACCAGGAAACAGACCAGTATAATGATATAAGAGTAGGCAATTTGTTTTGTGGGAAAGGTTCGAAGATTCCAAGGGAGAACTGTCTGAAAGAGTAAGTGAGGGAGAGAAGCACGAGTGGAAGCTGAGCGCTTGATGAAGTGAGGAAGGTGTGCTGGAACAGGGAGGACTGGTGGCTATTCTGTCGTGACCACCTCTTTGGATTTGGGGAGTTCTAAGAGAGATGTATCAGAGCTATAGAAAGATAAATAGTGAAATTATCAAACTATGATTTGTCAAAGTGTATAGATCAACCAAATGTAGGCCTGCCCAGGGGGGCTGACTTTAGTCTCTGTGAATAGTAGCCATCCCCCACAGGGCTAGAAAAAAAATTGTTGTAGGATCTGGTCACTTTCTATTGGATTTGACGAGATCCACGTGAGGTGTACTACAACCGGAGGCTTTTTTATTCCCCACTGCTGTGTGGACCGTCAGCACACGGGGGTACATTATCCCTTTGCATGCAGCAGTCCAAACTCCCTCCCCTATATGATCCCTTCAGGACTGGTCTCATGAAAGTTGTGGCCCCACTTATAGCCCTTGTGGTAACGTGGACTTGGGCTCACAGCACTGGGTGTGGGATCAAAGACTTTTCCCACAATCTCCGTTGTGGTCGGAGGCCCCCAAACTCCCTGGTCCAGAAAGCTCTGGTCCCATTTCCCTGGGATGTGCTTTGGTAGCCCAGGCATATAGGGCGAGCCCATTCTTTATTTTAATTTAATTTTTCAATGCGACCAGAGCGTGCCAGGGGTCTGTGGTGCAGGAAGTCATTCTGCCCCGGGAGAACAGCAACAATAGCAATATCCAAATGTAGGCCAGAACGTTTAAAACGGAATTATTATAATACATCCCCTGTATGTATGAATTTTAATAAGTCAGAATTTAGTAATGTAACCATATCAGTATACAATTCAGTGGTTGTGTGGACCCCCATGGAGTGTTCCGTGAGGACGGCAGTGAGTGGACGTCCCCTACTGCACCGTGTTTCCCTTACTACTGTGAGGCTGGGATAATAACAAAGAGACAGAAGGAATGTGAAGACGTGACCTCACCACCTTCACCACAGGAATGTGTTCAGTACACCCCACCAGGAGAGTGTTGCCCAAAGTGGAATTGTAGGTGAGAATCTTTGAATGGTATTACATACTGTATAATGAACCATTTTTTGTATATGATCGTACAATGTTCCTAGTATCTATAAAATAATGTTACGATCTTTGCCAGTTGTGTGGACCCCCACGGTGTGTTGCGTGAGGACGGCAGTGAATGGGCATCACCAGTGGCACCTTGTTTCCCTTACTACTGTGAGGCTGGGATAATAACAAAGAGACAGAAGGAATGTGAGGAATTGACTTCACCACCTTCACCACAGGAATGTGTTCAGTACACCCCACCAGGAGAGTGTTGCCCAAAGTGGAATTGTAGGTGAGAATCTTTGAATGGTATTACATACTGTATAATGAACCATTTTTTGTATATGATCGTACAATGTTCCTAGTATCTATAAAATAATGTTACGATCTTTGCCAGTTGTGTGGACCCCCACGGTGTGTTGCGTGAGGACGGCAGTGAATGGGCATCACCAGTGGCACCTTGTTTCCCTTACTACTGTGAGGCTGGGATAATAACAAAGAGACAGAAGGAATGTGAGGAATTGACTTCACCACCTTCACCACAAGGCTGTGATCAGTACACCCCACCAGGAGAGTGCTGCCCAAAGTGGAACTGCACGTATGATGCTTATCTATTTATATAATGAAATATTATTCATGCGGTTTGTTTGCATTTCATACTGTATATTTCAAACTAAAGAAACAATGCTAGCCAGATCTGATGGATAATAATGCTGATAGAAAAAAAAGCTAATGATCATGTAAGATAAACTTGATGATTCTATTGCCTGCAGGGTATGTGTGGACATACTTGGTGAATTCCACGACGAAGGCAGCCATTGGGTGTCGTCAGTCCCCTGCCATGTGAACATTTGTGAGGATGGTAGTGTTGTCGAGAGGATAGTAGACTGTCCCACTATCCCACCCAGACCACGCCCTAACTGCTTCCAGGACACACCAGACGGGGAATGCTGTCCAAGATGGAATTGCAGGTGAACACTCCCTTGGTGGTTTTAACAAATCACTCATTAGATCAGGGGACAATAGATTAATGCCATCACAGTCAGTAAGGGTTTCATTACAGGAAGGCAGTTGTAATGGTTATAACTGAAATTCTGTAATGATGGCAACCTAATCCTCAATAGTTAAAACAGTGTGAAAATGTGCATCATGTACTATAATTGTTAGACGCTATCATCACTTTACTTGCATTATCCAGAACATTTTCCCTCGGTTTCATTTAGAATAATGCTTTGGGCCTACGTTGCTTGAAATATATCCCTTCCTTTTTAATTTTCTGCAGTTACTTTGGTTTACATTGATATAGTATGTGTCCTTACCAACGAACACGTGGCGTAGACCTCATGTTAACCTATAAGTGTATGGAAAATAATGTACGATGCCATATAACGAGACCACTTGCATTTGTTCCACTTTATCCATCTTAGTGGGTTTTCATTTATTTGTTCATTACAGCGGGTGTGTAGACAGTGATGGAATGTTCCGGCCACGAGGTGAGGTGTGGCAGACGAGTGAGTGTATCAAACATGAATGCCGAAACACTGGCATCCACACCACCAAGGAGGACTGTAAGCTGCCCACACAACCACACCCAAACTGCCACCTAACCAAACAACCCTATAGCTGCTGCCCGGCTTGGAACTGCAGGTTTGTGCCTGATATGACTGGGGCTCATTTTTGCAGTAGAAATATATGTGAATGACAAAAAAAAATTAGAAACATCGATAGTTCGAAAAAAATATATTTTGTCTGATAAAAGTATAATAATACTGACCATTATTTAACACTGGAATGCCCATAACATAAGTATGAACTCTATAGCCTTTATCATCTTTTGTTGTCAAACGTACCATAATTTTATCCCAAGAATTTTCATGTATTTAATAATAAACATCAAATGCAGCACAGTCGGGTGTATTGACTCCGAAGGAAAGATCCATGAGGAGGGTAGCACATGGCCTGCCAGTACACAATGTTTCACGTTGATATGCAAGAACGCCAAGATTAATACTGTCCGTGTTGCTTGTGAGGATCTGGCCAGACCTCAGTTGTCCCAAGGCTGCCATCAAGTCACCAAAGTGGGAGAGTGTTGCCCATCGTGGCTCTGTCAGTGAGTACCCATGTCTCTATCGGCAATGCATGTATATTTATATTTTAAGAGGGTTATATACTTTTGGTATAGTAATGCAGGAAGATTTGGTGACTGGAATTAAAATAGTGTATTGGAAAATTAATTATACAAAATTATGCCAAAAAAATATATATATTGCTTACTAAGTACAGGAATTCAGAACAGAATACATACACCTAAAAGTAATGGACCAATTGGAAGAATGTTTGGAGTATGTAAAGAAAATAACTTTTAAAACGAAAGCAGTTTAATCAGGATAAGTGGCCATGATAAGGTGATAGACAAGACAAAGAGTGAGAGAGAGATGATGATGACAGGTTAATTTGCATTGCTGATGTAATTGGAAGAGGAAGGTGGTGTGAAACGGAGAAGATACTGTAGAAAGACCAAATATTTTGAAGAGGAAGAGATGAAATAATATTGTAATCAATGCGTGTATTAGTCATTAACATATTTTTTTTTTCTATACCTCAACCTCGGGGCTGTAGGCTATCAGTAGCCCGTAACTCTTGCGAGGCCCCGAGATTATTGGGTGTCGCACCAGATGAGACAGTGAAGCTTCGTGGTGATGTTGGTACCGTAGCTTCTCTTCTGTCCCACTAGATGTAGACACCTTGTTTATACACGTCACTATCAGGGGAGAGCAGCTACACTGTCACTCACAGCATCTTGGAGTATGGTCTGGCATCTTCTATGTTGTGAGTTGACGACGATGTAGGGGGTATTTTCTTGACGTGTCGGCGTAGCCAGGATAATTGACGAACAGCTGGACCCAGTTAACCTCAGAAAAATCCCAGGCGTTTTCTCGTGGATTCGAACCCGGGTCCTTGACATTTGCAGTCCGTCTCTCTATCCACTCTGCCACCGCCTCCCCCAATACTATACCTGCAAATTTACATCATATTCTTCCATGCCAGGAAGCATTGAAGGACAAATAATAAGTTACTAGGATTTAATTAGCATTATGCATTTTGTGGGCAACCATAATTCAATCAATATTATTATTTGAAGTAGTATGGATAAATGTGATGTTCAGAATAATAGAATATACGACAAAAATACAACAGAAGCGTTTGGTGTTACAGAAAGTGTGTGGATGAAGATGGGGTGACACACGAGGTGGGTGATGTGTGGCTGCCTGACCCTTGTACTAGGCTGCAGTGTAAAAAAGATGGGGAAGTGAGGAAGAGTCGTCGTGTGTGTCCCCAAGCCCCATCAGACCCAACCTGCACCCAGACATTTCTACGGGGGGAGTGTTGTCCGAAGTGGATATGCACGTAAGTTTGAACTCATGCTACACTCAGCACTTAAAATGTTTTCACATACTTCTCTCTCACAATTTTCTCTCTCACACAATTTTCTCTCACACAATTTTCTCTCTCACACAATTTTCTCTCTCACACAATTTTCTCTCTCACACAATTTTCTCTCTCACACAATTTTCTCTCTCACACAATTTTCTCTCTCACACAATTTTCTCTCTCACACAATTTTCTCTCTCACACAATTTTCTCTCTCACACAATTTTCTCTCTCACACAATTTTCTCTCTCACACAATTTTCTCTCTCACACAATTTTCTCTCTCACACAATTTTCTCTCTCACACAATTTTCTCTCTCACACAATTTTCTCTCTCACACAATTTTCTCTCTCACACAATTTTCTCTCACACAATTTTCTCTCACACAATTTTCTCTCACACAATTTTCTCTCACACAATTTTCTCTCTCACACAATTTTCTCTCTCACACAATTTTCTCTCTCACACAATTTTCTCTCACACAATTTTCTCTCACACAATTTTCTCTCTCACACAATTTTCTCTCACACAATTTTCTCTCGCATCTCTCTTACATATTTTTCTCTCGCATCTCTCTTACATATTTTTCTCTCGCATCTCTCTTACATATTTTTCTCTCGCATCTCTCTTACATATTTTTCTCTCACATCTCTTACATAGTTTTCTCTCGCTTAGTTTTGTCGTTTCCGCTTTGTTTTTTTTTGTTTTTTCCAGAAAGACCATACCAGGAGAATACTATTTCCTGACCTTTTAATCAATGGTTTTACTAAGGGTTAAACTGTGCTGGGACCTCGGAACAACATTTTCTCCGTGACTGTAGCCTGATATGTTTCTGCGAATTTTTACTGGCTGTTGATTCTCTGTTCGTTTCTGAGGACAACCAATCGCAACTTATATTCACACTAAAGTTATGGGAGAAAATAACCTTCTTTAACCTATAATTTGTGTACATATATTGCCATCCCTAACCTTATTGTAATTGGACGTCTTGGGGAGGCGGTCCTTCATTTAGCCTCGTGTATCCTAAGGAACTGACAGTGATGGGTTTATGTAAGGGAAGGTCAGTGAGTTGATGGGACATGGAGTGGAAAATAATAGTGAAGGAATTTGTGATTGATTCAGAGTTCCTGTAAAAAGTCGTAAAATTTGGGAGAGTCCTTTGTCCCGCTATAATGCAGACTGACCATGGCTGATGATGAAGACTTAGTGATGTACAGTACGATGATGATGGGAACTGGGACACTTTGGCGTATATTGGTAGTGATGGAGCATGACAGCTTCGACATTTCTGTTGTGACATTATGCCGGATTCATAAAAAAAGTGAAAATAGTTGACATTCCTTGATGGCTTAGGAAAACTAGGATAATGTAGGGGAATTATAGGCTATGGAGTCACCCACCTATTCCTACTATATTCCCACATGTATTCTTAGATCTCTAGAAATAATGGACAGATTCATAAGCCATTTCAGTCCCTGCTCACCAAGCAAGAAGCAAGCATCCAAATGTAATTAAGACTTGTGGGAAGTAGAGCAGAAGTTGTTTGTTGTTTCTCTACATGCCCAACACAGCATGATATAACTCGTACTTGGGAAGCTTCTGTATCCAAGAGATTAAACTTCAGGTTCTCTAATATCTCCTGGAAACCAGTCATATATATATACAGTCGTGGCCAATAATATTCATCCGCATTGGGGTGACTCATGTAAATGTTTAAGAGCCTCACTCTGTTCGTTTGCAGAGAAACTTTCTAACAAGTAGGTCAAGCAGCAGCATGTAAATTCCTGCAAGCAGCTACTCTATATTAAAATAACATCATCTGATAACGTGAAAACATTAGTCAACACTTTCCAGCTCACCTAATTAGATAATGTTTGTGGAAGTGACTGACTTTTTATGTAAACCCCCCAGCAGTGTCGGACCGTCCACCATCTCCAGTGCGAATCTTGGGTCGTGTGTGGACCAGGAAGGACAAGAGAGGAGGGTCGGTGAGGAGTGGAGTCAGCCTGGGGAGTCCTGCCAGGTGTATCACTGTGAACGTGGTGGATTCGTCTTCTCCTTTAACAAGTGTCCTCCTTCATTTTTAAGAACTATGTTAAGAATGTAATATAAGCACTTCAATATAGTATGTCTGTCGGCTTTCTCATAACCCCTACTAATAGCCTCTTTTTGAAAGCTCGAGGTCAGATAATTATCCTGTAGAGTGCAATAAAACATTAATGTTAATTCCTGTTTTTGGGATGGGTTGGTTCCTGAAGGTGAAACGCAATTTTTTTAGAAAGCAATGAACATTCTATATTATTTTGATAATTTTTGTTTAGCTCGTATCGTATGTTTGCTTTAAGTGTAAAACTGTGCATAATATTCCATGTGTTAAAAATAATTTACCTTTCATGCCAGTCTTTCATTGTCTCCAAGTGCGTGGCACATCTTTAGACACAAGTCACTCCCTTTCGTTCCTCCCGTAAAGGGATATTGCCTGTAGTGATGTGGGCAATAATTTAAGGATTTTGGCGCCCCTTCGGTCCCAGCCACTAGCACCTTCAGGTGCTATATTACCTCGCTGTTGCGGCGCCTATTATCAAGCAATCGAGCAACTCTTTCGTGTCTCCTTTATAACAAGGTCATATTGGCCCAGCATTATTCTTTTGTACTTTACATTCATTCCATCGAGTGAAACCCCCAACACTTCGAAGCGGTCCTGGAGTGGCGGCGTCTACGTCGTGGGACCCCCCCCCCTCCCAAGGCTCCCAAACAAGGAAGCTATGGGGGCCAAACCGTCACAACATCCCCCCGCCCCCCACCAGGGGGCGCGAGTCCCTGGGAACGGCTTCGGTCACCCGGGCAATACCACACCCTCACACAACACATTTTTTCATCACCGAGGAATGATCATCCGGCTGTCATTTCTCGGCTTCTCCTTCTAGCCGGAGACATTGAAAGCAATCCTGGACCCATAAACAAATACACATGTCCGACATGCTCTAAACCCATTACATCAAGTAGGCAGACAAAGGGTTCAGTTCAATGCAATTCCTGTAAGAACTGGACCCACTTATGTAAAACATTAGCATCCATGAAACACTACACAAACACATGGACCTGTTCCACATGTCCCTCACCTCTTCCTCCACCACCCTATCCATTACTCCGACCTCCACCACCCTTACCAACACTCCCATCACCATTACTTCCAACACCAACAATACCTCCACCTCCTTACTTCCTTCCCCACACACTCCTCTCCCCCCCTCCTCCACACACACTCCTCTCCCCCCCTCCTCCACACACACTCCTCTCCCCCCCTCCTCCACACACACTCCTCTCCCCCCCTCCTCCACACACACTCCTCTCCCCCCCTCCTCCACACACACTCCTCTCCCCCCCTCCTCCACACACACTCCTCTCCCCCCCCTCCTCCACACACACTCCTCTCCCCCCCCCTCCTCCACACTCTCCTCTCCCCCCCTCCTCCACACTCTCCTCTCCCCCCCTCCTCCACACTCTCCTCTCCCCCCCTCCTCCACACACTCCACTCTTTTATTGTACAGAGCCGCTGCGGCCCAGGATGAGTGGTAAAGATCTACCGACTAATGGGCTGCCGGCATTGATAATACAACAGATGTAATACTCGCTTGCCATCTCGATAATTAGCGATAGCCAATTTCTGCGCTTACCCAACATTCCTTGCGTTGACCGTTCCCTTGAACTATTCAATTTGTACATTACTTTCTGCTCCACAATAAACTCCATTGACTGAACATTTCTCCTTGATAGACTTGTTACAGTATAAAAGTTTACAATCACTCCTACCCTTTTCAGTCAGCGAGGTGCAACTATGTATCTAAGCAGAGTAAATCATCTTGGAACCCCTTTCGTGATGGTAACCAGTTGTAGGAAAGGTAAGAGTACTTCAAACATTTGTCTTTTTAATTACTAAACATTCAAGTTACAATATTCCTGGAGCCTTCATATATGCCACTTATTAAATCCACATCTGAAACAAATCTTCAGGATCGTACGAACGTGAATTTCAAACAAACATCCGTGAAGGCAGCAGCCAATCCAGTCTCTTCTACAACCACTGAAGAGAAAGTTGATCAGGAAGTCTGACATTTAAGTGGTAGGTCACATCTGCAGTGCTTCAGTTCCCGTCTGTGGCCTTCCTCAACCTGTGGAAAATTTATGCAAGACATAAGTACATGTGTTGAATTGAGTTTTTTTTTTTCTTGTGTGTTGATGCAGTTTATGTTGTGGGTGCTGGATGGAGGTTTAGGTGTTGGTAGAGGTACGAGACGTACAGGGCAGGTGTTTGTGTAGCGTTTTCTGGAGGAAAGTGTTGTACTTGTAGGATGGGTCCAGTTTTTGCAAAGGTTGCGTTGTACTGAGCCCATTGTTTGTTGGGCGTGTGTGTTAGTTGGTGGGTCCTGGGCTGTTCGCAATGTCTCCGGCTACAAGGAAAAACCGAGAAATGACAGCCAGAGGATCATTTCTCTGGTGAAAAATGTGTGTTTTGCGAGGGGTGTGGTAATTGCCCGGGTGACCGAATCCGTTCACAGGAATTCGCACCACCTTGAGTAGAATTTAAAGAACTGGTTCATTAAAGGAAATAGTTTATCAAAACGAGGTGGGTTTCATAGTGGTGGGTGGAAAAGAAATGAGCGCCATAACGGGGGGGGGGGGGGGGAAGGGAGTTAGTAGGAAGTAATTTGTTAGGCAGTCCATGTGAAGTAATGGGACTTCTATTTTAAGTTTTCTTTCTGAAAGAACTTTCCTATGTCAACCAAGATGACCAAAAGCCACGACCAAAGACTGGCAAAACCCGCCAGCAACCAACCTACCAAACACTACCCACAGTTACTTAGGACAGAGGCAATACACCTTTCACCAACCTACTTTCTACCCATACAGTAGTAACCCTCCCAAACCTGTCATTCTATTCAATCCCTACTCCTAGCTAACGAAAAGACCAACAATTCTAGAGGTATATTTTAATATTAGTACATTGATTAGAAGATGAAAGAACACCGCCCTAGGCCTGAAAGACCAAGTAGGACGAGGGAGAATGCGAGATGTGGGACCGCAAGAAAGAACAAGTAAAGAAGTTAACAGGAGTAGGGGAGGGAAAGTTGAATTAAGAGCAAGAGGCTGGGAATTTTAGTACAATTGACAAGCTCATTTATTATTCCTTTACTTGAACCATTACTGAATGTAGTTTATTCATTTAAGGGAATATTAATTTGAGGTTTAGTTTCGACTTATTACAATCATTACTGTCAATTACTCTATGGATCTTTCCATTGTTTATTGGCCATCTCTGAACAAGAACTTGTCAATTGCAGTTTACATGTTGAAGATCAGATTAATACTTAGCTTGTGTGCCAGAACGGCGTGATTGTTCCACTCCCCACACCACTTCAGCTCCTGTGGAAGAATACAAATAGAGTTCATTAAATGTGATGCTTGTTAAAAAGTAGTTACAGATTTCCTTAAGCATGTGAATTACAACTTGTACCAGTTTTTAAGTTTAGCATAGCTGTGACAATTTATTATCTTGACATTATTTTATTTGTTAATTACATTTCGGTAAAGCTCCATTTTAAAATATTTTCAAGTACTTACGTAAGAGCTATCTTCTTAAAAACGCAGTTTCAGGCGATGTAAGGGCGAGCCTTCTCACCTACCTCATCCTACCGGGTATTCCAAGCCCATGTCCATCTTTCATCCTTAGTCCAGTAACTACTGTTCTTGTCCTGTCCAACAAAATATATTGGGTTTAACTGGTTTCTGCGGATACTTAAAAAGAAATGGGAATACTGCGAGATCGTCCTAACTAATTTTAATACACAATACATTTATAAAGGTTTCAGTTGTCGGGCGTGTTTGGTAACTCCACAAAATTGAATTTCATGTATTCGCCCTCTGATTTTTTCAAAGTCCAAAATGTCAATAAACAAGTGATAGTCTCCATATTCTCATATTATAACAATGCAAAATCCACCATCGAAACAATACTACATATCGAGGGTACACAATGTCGGGTTACGTTCGTGGGGTTGGTTACTCAAATCATTAAATTTTCCAAAACTTTACCCTATAACCTTCACCTAATACCTCAATAACCACGTCATTTAGACCATTGAAAACTAACCCTATCTTTCAACAAATATGCATTGTGGGTAGCCATAAAACAGCAGGTGCCATATAGTTACGTTTTTATAATATATTTTATACTCCAACCATTATCCCTATGCAATATAACTACAAAATTATTATTTGATATTTATAATAATTTCGTTCATCATACCCATTATTCCGTTATCAGGTATTGCAGTAATTTAGTGTCTGATCTTCCTCCTCGCGTGTGAATAGGTTAGGGGTCCTAGCTTTTTACCACAGGTATGCATCTGACTCGAGGGGCCTTTTCAACTTTTACATACGAAACAACCTTAGAGATTAACTGAATAATTGTGTTACACTACCGTAGGCTATGGGAAAAATTTCGTATCCTATACACCCAAATTTCATCTCGGTAAGCATTCAAAATGAACTATGGAGTCATTCCTACATACATTTGTAGGTGCTTTGGGAAGGGGGATCATAATGCTGAGTAAATGTAAATATTTGATTTTTTTTTATATTGATTGTCGGAAATTCACTATTGCCATTAAGAAGTATGCCATGGTTAACACATGAGGAAGACAAGATTAGGACCAAAGGATACTCAAGGTAGGCCCGAAGGATGCCCCGTTCTAGGTTAGATCAGGTCGGTTAGTCAGATTTCAAAAATTCATTACCTTACTGGTATTACGATTAATTGAATTTTCCCAAATTTCCTGGAAATTAAAAAAAAACAAATTCCTAGATCTCTTAGTATCAAATATGATATTTTAATTTTATACAATGATTGTAATTTCTGACATTCAATAAAACTAAAATCTAATCCTTTCATTACAAAATTATTCTCCACAAAAAAAAACAAAAAAAAAAACGGATGGAGCGTATTCCACAATTTTACCAAAAGAGAATGGATTCAGAGTAGAAAATATTCTACACAAAAAGAATCAGTTTATCAAGTAGATTTTAAAATAGACGTTATTTAATTGAGCCAAATTTAGTCCATGAACTAAAAGTTTTAAACTCTTATCACAGAGTTCAACTGACCATCAGCTGAAGTTGCCATCGCTTCTCATGAAAGACCACCTAATTTCTTTTCTTGCCAATACTATAAAGCAATAATCTCACTTAAGTACGTAATAAATTATAACTATTTCTCGTTTGATAAATTAGGTTCTATAACAGACCGAGAAAATCTAACAAAACTCTAGTAACACTGGTCTCTCCCCTTCTCCAGGCGGCGATCACCCATCACCACCATTGCCTCACCTCAATTTTAAAATACGCATCACGCTTAAACTAGTTATTGTATGTGACAAGAATTTTTAAGAAACCATTTCATTTCTCAACGTAGTTTGAGAAACTAGTGTTACAACATTTATAAAATTACATAAAGTTTAAAGTTTCTTACCAGCTTCATTTATTGTCCATAGTTTCAGCCTGACCTTGAACAGCTCGGTGCCTCCTGAACAACTCCCCTTCCTCTTGAACAGCTTCCTGCAACGAATACAAATGGTATGAATACAAATGTGGTGCTTGAGGAGGCGGTTACAAACTATTAAGCAGGCGACAATAGCTGGTGCAATCCATTATATTTACCTCCATTTTAATTTTATTCGTTCATTAAATCTCATTAAGCTTCAAAAGCCTTTTCTAGTACTTAAATGACAAGCGAAGATTAATTAAATGTAAACGCCTATCAATGTAGAGTACACTTGTAGCTGCTATTCCAAACTCAGTTTTAAGTAAGCTAACCTAAAAAGGCGACATTTGTTCCTGAACACCAAAGTTCACCATCCGTTTTTAACCAATACTCAAAAACAAATTTACCCAATATCTGCATAACTGATATTAACAAAGATAAGTTTACTTCAATCAAACTACTTGTATAGTACAACAAGATTGGTCAGCCTTTATAACTTTACATTGCATGATCCTGGACTGCACACTTTAATGCTTTACATAACCAAAGGTTCCACAGATGCGACTACTTTGATAGTGTACTTAGTCATATGAAAATCCCACGTTTCAGATCTTTTCCTATTCAACAAAAGAATATAATGCTACATCATGTCTTAGTCTCTTACCAGCTTCACTGTAGTCCATGGTGTCATTAACGACTCCCTGCCTCTCGAACGACCCACTGCAAATGGAATATATGTAAATAAGGTTTGGTATAACTTTTATCATAAAGATAATATGACCATGCATATCATCCACTGGAAATCCCCTGGATCAGATCTTTTTCTATCCAACAAAATATATGAAGATAAATAAAGTCATTTTAGTCTCACCAGCTTCATTGTAATGATTGTTACATCTCGACCGGCCCCCTGCTTCTTGAAGGGCCCCAGGAGTGTGGGCAGCAAGGTACCTGTAAGAGTAACACTAGCTGCGTAGTCTGCAGAGATACAGTTACCGGAGCATAACATCTATGATCCAGCAACTGTATGAACTACAGTATGGTAAAAAAGATAATCATGAAATATCAATCATTCTTAAAAGTACTGTAGAGGTGATCCAGCGCAGGGAGGCTAAATACAGCCACAACCAACAAGACAGGCTACTCAGGCCAGCAACCAACCAAACTGGACAGAACCAGAGACATTAATTATAGCTAAAACCCACCACTGGCATTTTCCTCCCCCACCCCCAACTGAGGGGTCTGCTCCCATATTATCCTACACCTCGTTTTCCCCCACCCACCCCCCACCATCCATCCTACCCTGTTCTAACCTGCCATGAATACTGAACACCTATATTTCCTGACTATCAGCGAGGAGAGAACAGTCATCAGTACGTATATAGATCAAAATGTATTCAATATATACATAGAATTTCTTTTACTTAACTCTGATCATGTTGTCAGGCCTGTGAAGGGAAGTGTCGTTTTCAAAGTGCAGTTTCGGATGGCGTAAATTTCTAATTAGATGTAGACTTTGCAATGACAGCTCTGAAGAAACTGTTCTCTTAACTGGATTTATCTTCCTCTGGTCACTTTCCACAGCACTTTTCTACTCCGTTTCAGTCCAAGAAATCTGGTGGGTTTGTTTTAGTGTTTGTAGGTCCGTTCTATGTCTAGATTGTGCTCCGAATCATATACCACTGCCACTTGCATCTGAAACCATAAATAGTGGCTTAGTGTAAAGTACATTGTAAAAGGTCTGAAAGTAAAACATTAAAAGGATGCATTTAGTAACCAGAGAGACTAAGAGAACAAACATGAAATACAAATTACGCTATTTAGAATATGGAACTCGCCTGGCATTGGGTAATGGATGTCCAGAAATAATAATGAACAGAGGAAAACAAAACAAAACATTCCTCAATGTCTGCCAAGTTCCAGTACCAGCACCAGAGCCACTTTCAATTTTGGCAGCACAATTAGGGTCGGCAAAGAGAAAGTCCAACTGGTTTGTTTAATCTTGTTACCTCCTCGTGGAACCAACAAACCCGCCTTTTAACAAAAACCAAAATAATCACAAAACCCATACATTAACTTTTTATGATCCATTCACACAGGAACGTCAGTGCAGAGTCATCTCAATGACTGAACTCCCGTGACCGAACAGTGACGTGAACAAAATATCGGTGGCGACGATATTCAACTTGTGGGCACTAAGTAACTTACACGCAGAGTTCAAACAGTACTGCGCCGGACGTGTGCAAATGAATCACCCTAATTTGAAAGAGACTATATATATTTTCTTTTCCCAGACACTGATGTACCGAGCTGATACTGCACTGGCACGTCACGGAGATGTGTGAATGGACCTTCATAAACAAAGATCATCACAGAAATACATGACTAACTTTGATCACGAAACTACACAAACACAAGATTTTTTCCCACTATTACTAAAGTTACACTAACAGTAATATAGTAGAAAAAGATTCAGAAAATAAAAAGTTCAGGAGTGGAATGGATTGAGTTCTTACCTGTACGCTGGCCGGCTCACAATTGAAGACTGGGGAACACACTACCGTTTACTACACCTCTCCTCCTCACTCCCTCTCCTCCCTCCTCCCCTATCCAGCCACCACGGCTCCCTTCCCTCCCTCCCTCCCAGTCTATTATCCCGTTACTATACTTCTCCTCATCACTCCCTCTCTTTCCCTCCTCCCTCCCTTCCTGCCTACGACAATCAATCAATCAATCTATCAATATATATATATATATAAACTGGGAGCCATTCAGTACAGTGATAATCTAATTATCCTCGGGGCTGCTCGGTCAGACAGCTTGAGAAACTTCAACAACAACAACAACAACTAATTATCCTTTTTGGCAGGAAGTATTTATTCATGACCTTGTTCCGTAATATAGTTTGGCTCTAATGAAAGTCTATCTACTTATCTGTTTGTCTATCTATCAATATAACATTCCATATACCTATCCATATACGTATCTATGTACAGGTATACCGGTAATTTCTTATGTGGGGAGGGGAGGAGGACCTTACAGTCTTCATTATAGTTCTAAATTACTTCTCTGTACATTTGCACTACTATGTAAAAGAAAAACAAAGTTATTAACATGATATTATAAACAATAGGAGTAATGCGGGCCAAGGTTATGAACAGTCGGCGTCAAAAGTCCTGTCGCCTCACTTGCTTCACCGAGGCAATCGATGTTCATAGACTCGAGATTATTAGGTGTAGAAAAAGTGTGTATTTCTCGAGTCCATGAACAGTACAGTACTTTACTCCCCACACTGACTCTTCCTCCTTGGTGTGTCTGGTCTGGTTTTAGCGTATTCCACATTCATCCACCCACCTCGTTGAGAGTTAATTTAAAGTTTTGGCCATTCGACAAAGTTCATTAATTTAAACTTATTAATCAGTTTGTGGCAGTTGTCTTCATCCTCACAGTGTTGTTGTTGTTGTTGTTGTTGTATTTTTACATAAGGAGGGAGACAAGTAGATTTAAGCATAACTGTATAATTATATTCTAACAACTTAGGCATAATTTTTAATGAAATACTGTAAAATATTCCATCACCTTAGGCATCTTTTTAAATGAAACACATACAATGGCGATACAGAGCTTTTGTTATCGACTGTTGGTACGGTACTGTATACTGGTGGTCAAAGTTGTGTCCTGATCCCCTGGCAGGATGAATCTTAAACAACCCAGGTTCGATAGTTTAACAACTGTGGATCGTGAGAAGACGTACAGTTGTTCGAACCACAATAGTTAAAACATTAATTGACGATAATTTTATCTTGCCGCACAAAGTTTCATTATTATTGATAAATATAAAAAGAATGTGAGTATGGACCACCACTGAACTGATCAACTGAAACACAAACTACCATAATCAACAAACACATGTGTTTCCCAGCCTATGTGTTATGGGGATAGTAGAGTGTTGGCAAATATGGAGCAAGTAATTCCAGCAAACTGTGCCAATAACTGAGTCTCGGGGCGCATTATTACCAACTGTATTCTGGCTCGAACCCTGGTTAGGTTAGGGTAGGGTTCGGTTACGTTAGATTAGGTTAGGTAAGGTTAGTTAAGAATGTAACCGTTTGATTAAATTAGCTGGGAAAGGCAATGAGACTATTTTATGGATATTCTATGGTTAGTTATATCGCTACAGCCCAAACTGTCATAATGGGCTTTTTTGGTGTGAACCCCCAAGACCAAGGGGTCGAACCATTATGCAGTTCGTAATAAAGCTCCCGGGGCTCGTACTTCACTCCTTTGCGAGGTTACCAATTTTATAATATATCTAGTCGAGAATTTGGTGTCTGATCTGTCAATCAAGCAAAACCGAGGAGAATTCTTACAGCCCCCGACCTGGAACAACGGTCAGTCCCATACAATATCAACCACCAATCAGTCACTCTCCACACCATTCTGGGAAAACATTCTAAAATCCACAATTGACTACTCAGTGAAAATAGTCGGGTACAGGCCTAATACAAGTTTAATAAGCATGGGTTTTACTACAGCCTACGTAATACCGACTAAGAAACCTTGAAATTACAGATATTCAAGGAACCCCACCGTAAAGTATATAGCATTTGAAAAAGCAGATCATAGTCACACACGAGTAGGAAATGGAGGGTGTGCGAAGACCGCCATATTGGTTCCTGATTCTGGTGACTCTGACGACGCAGAATAGTTTGCTGGTATCTGCCACCAACAAACTTCTCCCAGGTTAGTCTTTCTTTATTATGAACATCTGGTTTAATTGGCTTCAAGGCCTAATTATGTTTATGCTGGTTTTGTTTGTCGTGCGCCTTCCTAAAGCCATCTTTGTTTAATGGAATTTGTTTGATTGAATTTGTTTGATGTTCTTCAGAGCAGTTACAAACTACTTTAGTTGTATATAATGCTAAATGTATTCGTGACTTACTGATCAGGGATGGTGAGGCCTGTGACAAGGGACTGTGAGGAGGCTTGGGAGTGCTGTCGTTTCCCCACCACAAGTCAAGAGTACAACAACTGCTGCTTGGGCCACAAGTGTTGTCCTTCCTGTGTCGGTGTATCCAAAGGTGAGGTACTAAGGTATATTAAAGTTGGCTCCTTCAGTCAGCCACAATATAACTGAATCTCCTGTAATTCAAATGACTAACTGTGGAGGAAAGGTGTCGAAAAGTGTTTTGTCTTAGAAACCACATAGAAATCGGTCACATTGTCGCTGGCTGAGGGAATGAACATTGCCATCGTCAAAAAAGCGTATATTCTTTCATACGGCCCTATTTCCCATTGTAATCCTAATAATAATAATAATTCT
Organism: Petrolisthes cinctipes; assembly: GCA_033782935.1. Lineage (NCBI taxonomy): Eukaryota > Metazoa > Arthropoda > Malacostraca > Decapoda > Porcellanidae > Petrolisthes > Petrolisthes cinctipes. The sequence continues at coordinate 10,531 of JAWQEG010002200.1, read as the reverse complement.
CACACAGGCTGCTGCTACAACTCTCTGATCCATCTGTGGGGTAGTGTGGTGGAGACGTTGCCTGAGGCGTGCCTGAACCTAGTGTGTGCTGCCACCTTCACACCCATCCCGCCCTACCTCACAGCTAGCCTTGTCCTGGTACCTTGGGATCCACAACTCTGCCAAGGTGAGCACTAATTATAATTATTTTACCTCATTGTCAAGTCTACATTGTATGTGTCTACGAGAACCTATTGGTTCATGAAGTTTGTGGGATTGGTTTTGCTGATATGGAAAACAATGTTACAATGGGTAATAAGTACCTAATACGTATAACGAATCTGGGTAAATAATCAGGAAACCCCACCTAATTGAACTATCAACTATATGTACTACAAAAGGCAGACTAAATGAAATGACCAACTACTGTATGCGTATAACAAAAGAGGAAACTCTACCAAACTGACTGAATTGTCGACATCACTTACTTTTCCTTGCCATCCACCCCAGAAAAGCCGTGTAATGTGGACCCCAACCAACTGAGGTGCGTGGACCACACTGGACTGGTGAGGAATGTGGGTGATGTATGGTTCCCCGACCGCTGCCACAGGTGTCAGTGTGTGGAGGGCAATAGGGTGGAGTGCCAGGAGGTGCCAGTGAGGTGCCCAGTACGTCCCCATCCCAGCTGTGTCGAGGTGCCCGCCCCCTGCTGTCCCAACTGGAATTGTAAGAGTCGGAGGTGAGGTGAGGTGGTTGGTTGGATAATGGTACTGACAGCATAAATTCCCTTCAATTTTGTATATACAACAGCATAACACATTGGTTTGTTGTGAGTACCACCCACGCCTGACATTTTCAAACTTTGTTTATAGGTATATTTGCTGGAGTTTCGTAATCTTCAAAAACTATGGTTACAGTATGAGAAATTTGAAACTGTCACAGTTTGAAGGAAAAGTATTAACCTTACTAACCAAGAGGGTAATATTCAGTTACTATTAACTTTTCAACCCATTCCGTATTGCAGCGGTTGTACTGACGAGAACGGGAGCCACCGCCAGCTGCACTCCGCCTGGCAAGTGGATGAGTGTACATGGCACGTGTGTACACAGACGGGGGTTCAAAAGCAGACCATCACGTGTCCTCCAAAACCTAGTTTTAACTGCAGGGCGATTGACGTGGAGGGAGAGTGCTGTCCTCAATGGCAGTGTGGGTGAGTGGTGGAGATTGACTGGGAGAGGTGCCTGTGTTAGTAGCTGCACTGCTCAAAACTAATCACAGATTTGAATGCAAGAGCTAGATTAATTCACAGATCATGTGTTCTAAAAATGTAATACTTGTGTAAGTTTTATCAGCTGTACTCACTGTGCACCAAATTTCAGACGAGATTGTAGTGTCGTGTCGTGCCCTGCGGACCCCCCGGGCAACGACTGCCTACCTGTGCACGACCCCTTGTCCTGCTGTCCTTCCTGGAATTGTAGGTGAGTGGCACGTCATCAAAAGGGATATGGCTGAGGAGGGGAATGATGTGTGGAAAAAAAAAAATCAGAAAATGAGACCTACGAATTACGATTATTATATCAAACGTTTACAAATTATTTTTTATAAGTTAATGGTAAAGCTACTGTGCAGAAAGTAATAAATTTCAGTAGACCATTTCCCTCCTGTTCTACAACCCCTATAAAAACGTTACTGATAGTGATAAAATATTTTATAGTTTGGAGGCCACCCATATTATCAAATTAGATAACTACCATTGTTCCTTCTCGCCTGCTAGCGGATGTTATGATGACGATGGTGTGTATCACGAGCTGCACTCATCCTGGCAGCCCGACCCCTGCACAACCATCCTCTGCAGTGAAGCTGGGTTGAAGACCATAAAAATCCCGTGTCTGCCCCCGCCCCACCAAAACTGCCAGGCCCAGACCAAACCAGGGCAGTGTTGTCCCACCTGGACTTGTGGGTGGGTAATTAACTAGTATATAGTGCAATTATTAATAATGCAATTCAAAGCACATCTAGTAACTTATGCTTATACTATGATACAAGTAGGCCTATGGAATTTTTCATGGCTTCTAATTTTGCTGTAAATCGGGGATTTGATTGGGTAATGTATGGTGTTGAGGTTGGACACCCTCTATGTTCATTTCGAGATCATAATTATCAACCATTAATTAGGCTACAGGGCCTCTGGGTTGAAATCGAGAGTTTTGTAGCTCTGTAAGGTTATTAATTATCAAGTATACTCTAGATATCAAGGTATCTAAACTGACTTGCACATCTTTATTTTTTTATTTTTTATTTTTTATTTTTTGCATAGAACGCTACGAAGATGTGTGAAGCCAGTTCTTACATAAGTAATGGTCTTCTCCTCCTAACTATGGGTATCCATATGTTCTTTGGCAGGGATGACTGCAGTGTTTTATGTCCACCTCCACCCCACTCCTCTTGCACCCCATACAAGCCTCCCCTCGCCTGTTGTAATGAGTGGAACTGTAGGTGAGTTGATGATAATTAACCGGGTTTCAATCTATAAAGTACTACAGTAAATGGGAAAGTGTTACTTTACCTTTTGAGCAAAACTTAACTAATTATATAAGTTAAGACCTTCCTTTTCAATCGTATTCATAAATGTGTTGGGTAACCTTGTATATCATTATAAGTGGAAATTTCTCATTGTTGTGTCCTTAACAGTGGCTGTGTGGATGCTGAGGGCAACTTACATCCATTGTATAGCCAGTGGCAGGCAGGACCGTGTACGCAACAGGTGTGTCTGCCAGATGGGATAGTGAACATGACTAAAGAATGCCCATCACCTCCACACCACAACTGCCAACCCAAGCCTCGCCCCGGTGACTGCTGTCCTGAATGGAAGTGCGGGTAAGTATTACTTGAGATTAAATAAAGTTCATGACTTGAAATGCATATGTTTTGATAAGCAATTTTGAATCTTGTGCATTCACAACCCACCACCACTTTTCAGGCCAGACTGCATTGCAGTGTCGTGCATTCTCGACCCTCCTGGTGGTGACTGTCAACCAGTACACGACCCCCTGTCCTGCTGCCCCACATACAACTGCAGGTGATGGGAAAGTGTGGCAGGGAATATAAAGAATATAGTAATGTGTATTGCGAGGGACTTGTATAATGCTAATACTCAATATTATAGTTATGAATTTGAAATTAATCTTTATACGAGAGCAGAAAAATCGATGTTATTTGTTATGAACGCTTCGCAGACAACTGTTCCTCTTCAGAAGTACTCTGTATATAAAAAGAGTAATACAATGTTAAAACCTCCATCTGTATAAACTGGATTTCTCTAAGATTAGCATTCGATGATAAAATGTATGAAACAATATGGGGAATACTTTAAACATAAGATAATTGAAAGGGAATTAAATCTTTGAATATTATTGTAATAGACCCTTGCCATATACTGTTGCCTCTAAAGTCCATTTTCCTCCGCATTTAACTCTGCCCTTTATGTTTGGTAAATCACAGTTGAGTACAAGAACGGAACGGAAGGCAGAATGTGGCAGCAAAAGAAGAGAAGGTTGGTGCGACACGCCACAAATCAATATTAGAGGCAGATGGAGTGGAGGGGAACTATTTTTGACAGCAATTCTAAATCTTTCTTGGCAGCGGTTGTTACGACGACGGTGTGTATCACGAGCTGCACACCTCCTGGCAACCAGATTCTTGCACCACTGTGTTCTGTACAGAGACTGGGTTGAAGAGAATGTCTGTAAAGTGTCCACCTCCACCCCACCACAACTGCCAGTCAAAGACCAACCCCGGGGATTGCTGTCCTGTCTGGGTATGCGGGTGGGTAATGAACTCTTTAATTTTTTCAAATGTTGCGAGCAGTAAATAGACGACAGTTTTTTGGCTTATGTTTGTTGTGTGCAAAGTAAATATTTACATTATAAAAGCTGAAATTCCTGACATTGCTAAAGAAATTACTTCCCACGAATGATAAAATTTATTCAGTAACTTTTTGTAATTATTATTGTCTTTCACAGACCAGACTGCAGTAGAGTGTTATGTGAGGGTCCTCCCCACCCGTCCTGTACACCTCAAAAACAACCCTTAGACTGCTGCAACAAGTGGAACTGTAGGTAAGAATAATCTGGCAATCATCTCGTAAAATACATTGGAGGAGTCAAGGTCTTGTCCACTGATTAGTTTGACGGGGCTCTTTGTCGCAATCACTGATAAATTCTAAAGATATACAAGTTTAATTATAGAATACTATACTACTTGGGCAGCATTTGTAAATTAATGTATATCTTTCTTTGCCTCCATCTGTACAGCGGGTGTGTGGACAAGGCAGGTGTATACCACCAACCAATGTCCACTTGGGGTAAAGAACTCTGCTCTCTCTATATGTGTGTTCCTGGAGGTCTCATCACAACCATACCTGTGCACTGCCCTCCCTTTGACCCCTCAAACCCCCCACACCCCAACTGCCTGGAGGTGCAGCCAGAGGGGGAGTGTTGTCCAGAGTGGGAGTGTGGGTGAGTTGGCCCAACGGGACAAATTTGTATTCGTAATATTTTTTAAAAGTTAATTCGCAAACATACTGTACATGGATTTTCTCCTCTCTCTCACACACACGGATAAATTATGAATATATATGAACTTCACTAAGAGAAATTAACCTGGAACAGAAATGAAATGCATTCACGAGCAAAAATAACTCGTTTAGTCTTGATGATCAGACAAGCAGTCAATAACGTCACATCTACCACATTGTAAATCTGGAGTTAAACAATTGGACAGGAGAGGGCGACATTACCTTTAACAATGGAGTTGTTGTTAACTACCTTCGCCAACAACACAACATACACTCACTGAGGGCACCATATTACTCACGTGCTTCCAGGCCTGATTGTCGCTTGGTGCGGTGTCCTGGTCCCCCATCACCTCTCTGCACATCTCATCTTCCTCGCCTCGCTTGCTGCTACGTATACAACTGCAGGTATTTACTCGGGTACTCCACTCCATTGCGTGTGAGCCTTGATTTCAGTGGTAGGTTTGAATCCTGAGTAAAACTTAAATGGTACTGCACATACACTGGTGTACAGAAAAAGTCATACCTTCACTCTCGGTTCTTCATTAGATTAAAAGACATGAGATACCAAATGACATCATCAAGAGTTGTATTCAATCTTCAATATATACAGTTAACCAAGTACCTTCACTTCAACTTTACCTTTCCATAATCACACAACGCAGCAGCAACAGCGGATGTACTGATGAGGGAGTGCACCGGGAGTTGGGCGAGGAGTGGTCCCTAATCGATGACCCGTGTACAACCCATCGCTGCACACCAGATGGTATTATGGTGGCCCAAATATTCTGTGATATTCCAACCAAACCACACCCTTCCTGTCAACTTTACACGCCTCCAGGAGAGTGCTGCCCTAGTTGGATGTGCGGGTATGTGTTGTTAAAGTTGGATACATTATCAAGGGGTATGTGTTGTTCAAGCTAGATACACCAACAGGGGGTATGTGTTGTTAAAATCGTCGTGTGTTTTTGCTTATGTGTTACATGTGTTTGTCAACTACTTGTACATTGCAGTTCAGAGTGTGAGGATGATGCTGGAGTTCTCCACGCCTTGTACTCTCACTGGCAGTCTGATCCTTGTACCTACCACATGTGTACAAAGGAAGGGATCATAACTAGGAACATGACCTGTGACCTTCCCGATCAGCCACACTCTTCCTGTACAAAGTATCTGCCTCCGGGGGAGTGTTGCCCAGTCTGGCACTGTAGGTGAGTCCTCCCATATCATGAAACTTAAATGTGAAAAGGTTTTGTTAGCTGCCCTCAGAGGTCGCTGTAAACATACTGTTGATAGAGCATTAATAGGTCATTATTTGTCCATAGAAGTTCTGGGGTCCTAAACCGTATTCTCAGTAGTTATAAATTCCTGAAGAGCATATAGCCCCTTAAACACTTTACTACCATTCAAACTGTTGAACAGTGACTGGCCAGTTGGAGTTTAATGACAGCTAAAATGGAACTCCAAACCACACCACATCCTCAACACAAATCAACGGAGTCCCATTATAAATCAACAGAATTCTCGTTATATTATTCCAGCAGGCAATGTGTAGATTCCTTTGGGACAAAACGTGATGTGGGTGAAGAGTGGAGGAGTGACGACTGTACTCTTCACAAATGTACCAGCCAAGGCAGCTTCACCATTGACCTGTACGAAGTGTGCGAGATACTGGAACCACCTACACACACCTGTGAACTGGTCAAAGAGCCGGGAGAATGCTGTCCCCAATGGATATGCCACTGATGGAAATTATGGGGGGGGGGGGTATTGTGTTGATAAATATGGAGCTACTGATTCCACCAAACTATTTAATGAAACAGACAGACCACCTTTATTGTTTTTTGTTACTCTGGTCTTGTTTCCTGGCATACTTTGGAGGAATAAATGCGATCACTGTACCAGAAGTATACTCCCCCCTGAATTAAGCTTCCCATCACGGCTGACTAAGAAGCAACCCGGGCCTCAAACCGATTACACATAGACACCTTCCCACCACACCGGACCACTGCAAATTCGGATGAGCGATTCGGATACAGCTGGCCTCACGCACGCTCTCACTCACGCTCTCTCCCTTACGCCAATTTAGCGGGTTGAGTGCAAATAGTCGCTCCGGATAATAGCGGATATTAACCACTTTATCCGGTTAGCAGTAAGTGAGGGTAGCATGAGGCAGGGCGAGGGTCGTTTAAAAGGTTTCTCTACTTAGCCTTCAGTTACCATTACTTCTCGTAGTAGTATGCGAAAACACAAACCTAGAAAACCTTTAGTTACCGTACACCTTTGTTTCATAATACTGTCCCATTTTCCTAACGTTACGGAATATAATTATAAATGTCATTCCCTGCTTACCATTCACCTTAAATAATTTCCATTTATTTTACATTAAAAAATAACTATTTCTACTACTTTTATGTTTCCTTTAGTGAGGCGAGAGAACTTGCAGACAGTGGAGACAGAATTTACCAGCTTGGGTGGAATCTGCCAACGGCGAAATTTGTTGCTGGTTGAGAGAATTTGCGGATACTAAATAAGGATTCTGTTGACGGGAGAGATGGTTGGCAGACGGGAGAAAAATTTAAGCAAGCAAGAGACTTTGAATCTTGTGGCGAGGAGATATTGCCTGAAGTATGAACATTAATTCCTTCCGTCTCCCTCCCTTTAATAACTAAAATAAAAATTGATAAAGTAATTTTATTTGGAAAATTCTGTCCGCTAAAATTTTAAGTATGAAACCAAATTACTCATACAGTATATTTCATAGAATATACAAGATGCGTGGTGTTAGAGTACTAACACATTCTTTTGTAACAAGTCTAAATCTATTTCTGTAGTGCTTGAATTAAAAAAAAATAATAATTTGATTAAATTAAAAACAAAGGATTACGGGTCGTGCAAAAATTCCAGAATTTAAAACTCCGAAATTTTTAGGAAAGGCTGAATAAAAAGAAAAATGGGAAGAAACACAAAGCACTTTATGGAAAGTTGTGAGGGATTCCCGCCGCTGTGTTTACCTTCATCTTCAGGGAGAAGACAGCGGGAGGAAGGGAAAGAAAGGAGGGAGAAACGGGGAAAAGGAAGTAAAAAAAGAAAGGAGGGAGAAACGGGGAAAAGGAAGTAAAAAAAAGAAAGGAGGGAGAAACGGGGAAAAGGAAGTAAAAAAGAAAGGAGGGAGAAACAGGGGGAAAATGAAGTAAAAAAAAAAAAAAAAAAGCAGGGGGAAAAGGAAGTAAAAAAAGAAAGGGATGGAGAGAAAGTCCGGAGGGGAAAGAGGAAGAAAGGAGGTTGGAAGCGAAGCAAAAAGACAGGAAAAGAAAAAATCGGAAATCTAAATAAACAATAACTTCCACACTGACTATTACTTATTATTTCAACCACTCACTTTCTTCCACCCTCTACGATCACCTTACCTTCATCCCTCCTATCTTATTCCACAAACACCATCCCTCCTTTTTTTCTGTCTCAACCGGCCTTCACATCCACAAGCCATCCAATCAGCGCTAAAGACACTCTCCATCTGGACCAATCACGAGAAGGCCAGGGAGCGGACCTTTTTTTACACCCCTTTCCCCCCCCCATCTCCCCCCCTTTCATCCCCTTTTCCCCCCCATCCGTATTTTTTTTTTTTTTTTTCTGGACGGGGGGGGGGGGTAAGCAGCGCCCAAAATGTGTAAATATTCAGCGACCACGAGCCTAAAGGTAAAATGCGACTGTAATCCCTTCTCACACGGAACCTCATGGAATGCTGGAAATTTTGACACGTGGATAGGTGACGAAGGGTTGCTGTGGGATAAAAACAGTAGGAGACATTAGATAAATACTCGTAGGCTAACTGAATGGTAACTGCATGTGGAAAGCTGTGGATGGTAGTAAGAGTTTTTGGAGAATATAATGAGAGACATAAGATAGGCTAAATGAATGGTGATTGCATGTTGGAAAGCTGTGGATAGTAGTAGGAGTTTTTGAAGAGGATAATGAGAGAGATAAAAGAAAAAGGCTAACTGAATGGTGCGATGATGACAAGTTTCTTAACGTGAATTATTAACAAAGAATCGGGTTTAAAAATGTCATTCATAACGCACCTCCCATCTTGGTTCAGATTCACCCATTCACTCTTCCTACCTTCCCCCTCCCTTTTCATTCTCCTTCTCTCTACCTCCCTCCCCCCCTTCTCCTATCCTCTCCCTTCTCTGATCCTCACCCTTCCCTCCCTTCTCCGTCTCTCTCCCTCACCTCTTCTCTTCCCATAACACCAATAATGATAGAGGGAGGATGGATATTGGTGATCTGGTAAGTGACAACACCCAGGGAAGGACGGAATGTGTGGACAAACAGAAGTGATGTGGAAACGTGGAAGGGAGGGAGGGAGACGGGTAATATAGCAGGGGGAAGGAAGTCAGATATGTAATATGGAAGGGAGGAGGGAGGGAGGGAGTGAGACAGGTAATAAGGGAAGGGGGAGGGAGTGAACAGGTATTGTGGGAGTATAAAAATAGAAGGGGTGAGACAGAGGGCAGGGAACGTATGGAAGAGAGGGAGGGGAAAGTAAGGGAGAGTGGAAGAGAGGGAATAGGATGGAGTTAGTAAATATGGGAGAGAGGAGGAGAGGGAGAGTAAATATCGAAGGAAGAGGAAGAGAGGGAGGGAGGTAGGGATGCATGATGATGAGAAGGGAAGGAAAGCTATAAAAGGAGGAAGAAGAAATAGAGAAAGAGTATGGAGGACGGATAGGAAGGCAGGTAAGGCAAAATGAAGGTACGAATGGAAGGACAGTATGTAAAAAGTAGAAAAATTATTAAAACGAGAGACATAGCGGAGGACTGAATAGAAAGAATGCATTATATACTGATAAATTGTATAGAAATAAAAAATAACTATCTCACTAATTGGCTTGGGACAGTACATCCAGAAAAAAAACACGCACACACCGACACACACACACACGCTCCCCCCCCCCTCCTAATTACACACCCTTCCCCACACACACCCCTTCTCCCACTACCCCTCCCCCCACATACAACCTTCTACAAACGCCCCCCTCCCAAACACACACCCCCACACAACCTCCCACACACACACAAGCCCCCCCTCACACACACGCCCCCTCACACACACACACACGCTCCCACACACACACACACGCTCACACACACACACACACGCTCACACACACACACACACACACACACACACACACACCTCACACACACACACACACACACAAAACCATTATTTACCAACAAAGGACCATCATACACTTTTGCCAGACTTCAAAGCCACATAAATTGTTATCAAGTTTTTCTACACTCATCGTATTTTTTTTTTTTTTTTTTTTAACTTGTATATATATTTTTCGGACATATAATTTGGTGGTCAAGCAGTAAAATTTCCAATATAATATTTTACGTGGAATGATTTTTACATTTTTTTTTTTTTTCTAGTATTTTCTAGAATTATTTTTTATAATTATATGTATTTTTAGTTAATACACATAATTATCATCATGGGTCTGCTGGATACTTACTGACAGTCATATCATAAAATAATTATATTCATAGTAAAATATATATCTGGTGTTAGTGTGAGTTTGATTTATATGTCTCGATCACATTATTATAAGTTTAGAGTTTAATTGATATAATTTTGTTACATTGGAGCGCCTTGATTCCTCCTAAGTATGCCAGGAAACAGGACCTGATTAACAAAACTAAAGGTGTCCTGTTACTTAAGGGGGTGCGGGAGTAGGGGACAGGCTTGGGGGGTGCGGGGGGAATAGGGGGACAGGCATGGGGGGGGGTAGAAAGCCTGTCCCCTATTCCCGAACCCCCCTAACCCCCCTCCCCCCCCCAAAGCCTGTCCCGATACTCCTGCACCCCCTAAAATACCCCGCACCCCCCTTCCCTCAAGCCTGTCCCCCTATTCCTGCACCCTCTTAAAATCGAATGGAGGAATCCTTGGCTCCAGATACACACCAATACAACA
>JAWQEG010002199.1:27500-63220 GCA_033782935.1 Petrolisthes cinctipes | reverse complement strand
CATGTAATTACTTCCTGAAAACAACAGGTAACAATTGAAAAGCTAACGACTACTTTCACAAACGGATATTGATTTTCACGCCCCCATATTACTTTTACCTGTCCCATTCTTGTACGACCGTCTAGTCCCATTACCTCTAATACGGTAATTATATATATGTCAATTTTTGTCAGATGTCCTTCCCCTCGATCCATACACGACAACGTTCCAGTCCCTTGGCTTAGTAGGTTGTTCGACTTGTCTCTTGATGTATACACACTAGCAACCCAAAATTTATATCCAGGTCTTGTTGAAGTATCGAATCATTTGACATACTAGTGAACCAATTACAACGCCTTTCCCGTTTCATATTTGCTTGAGATCGCTTAATTAATACTCGATCAGGCTATTCGAAGCAAGCCTGGATACATATTATGGATTGTGAGTGTACCAGGAGTTACTGTAGTTCATATCTAAATTATAATCTAATCCATATTTGGAGAGAGTGGAGCATCAAGGAAGGCGTTTGTTGCTTCCGTTCTGCAGCCCCGAAGATATCTCAATCAATAATACACAACACTTATATTTCCCCACTACATTTCCACCTATGTGTTAAATATCTCCTTAATTAAGTGTACAGAAAATAATGAATCCATATGTGCATGTTTTGTTTTGTTTTCTGTCGCGCAGGAAGAAAATAATTAAATCCAGAAGAGTTCCCTGTTTTCATCTCTCCTTCAACACATTTGCTATTCATATCTGTCATGCACATTTGAAAGAAAAATATGAATTATTATTATTTTATTGAGTCACATACTATACCATATTTTGAACCTGTATGCGTGTAAAAATTTAAATGCATATATATGAACGCATACAGTGAACTGAAACACGTCCAACAGAGTTATAAATATGTGTAGAAGTTACTGTACAGACTAGAAAATAATACACGAGTTTAGTCTGCCATCACACAGAGTTTTTGTTCACCCTTATCTATCCATACCGGTCCCTCGAGTTGAGTTCCCACCGATGTTACTGCCTGGAGGCTATCAAGACTTTTATTTTTATATTACATCACTGAATGTAAGCTTCTTGCCCACTATACATAATTATACAAAGGCACAGGACATCAACGACCAACACACACACACACACACACACACACACACACACACACACACAAACAAACACACACACACACACACACACACACACACACACACACACACACACACACACACACACACACACACACACACACACACACACACACACACACACATACACACACACTAACACACACACTAACACACTAACACACACACACACACAAACACACACACACACTCAATCAATCAATCAATCAAAATCAATCACACACACACACACACACACACACACACACACACACACACACACACACGAGGCGAAAGGGATGTGTGGGTAAATCTATACATACATACACTCATCACCTTAGTCACTCATCATACCAAATGTTCTAAGCCTGGGATCTGATACTGGCAGGTTGGGTAGGGATGAATCGAGAGTGGAAGTTGGGAAGGGAGAGAGGGAGGGAGGGAGGGAGAGAGGGAGGGTATGAAGCGTGGGAGTGAGTGAGTGAGCAAGTACTGTAAATTAATGCATAAACGTTGGGAAGAAAAATGGGGAGTATTCATGGTGTGAGACAGAGAAGGAGGGAGGGAGTGAGGGAGAGGGAGAGAAGAGGGCAAGGATGTGTGGGGGCATGGAGGGAACAAGGAAGGCATGGAGGTGGGGGTGGAGGAGGAAGGGAGGAAGGGGACGTGGAGGGAGGGCATGAATATGGGATAGGGAGTAAGTAAGGAGGGAGGCTATAGGAGAGAGAGAGTAAGGAGGGAGGGTGGGTAAGAGTGAGGGAGTAAGTAAAGAGGGAGGGTAGAAGAGAGAGAGTAATGAGGGAGGGTATGAGGGAGGGAATAAGGAGGGAGGGTAGGAGAGAGGGAGTAATGAGGGAGGGTAGGAGAGAGGGAGTAAAGAGGGAGGGAGTAATGAGGGAGGGTGGGAGAGAGGGAGTAAAGAGGGAGGGTAGGAGAGAGGGAGTAAGGAGGGAGGGAGTAAGGAGGGAGGGTATGAGGGAGGGAATAAGGAGGGAGGGTGGGAGAGAGGGAGTAAAGAGGGAGGGAGTAAGGAGGGAGGGTAGGAGAGAGGGAGTAAGGAGGCAGGGTAGGAGAGAGGGAGTAAGGAAGGTAAATAATGTTGGGGAGGATGAAGGAAACGTGTATAGTGAGATTAGAGGGCAATGAGACCATGGATGGACGTGGGAGGGAAGGAGAAGAAGGGGAAGAGATGTGGTGGGAAGGGTGGGAGGGAGGTAGCAAGGAGAGAATGTATGTGGGAGGGTAGAGAGAGAGAGAGGGAGGATTGGAGGAAGGTAGAGAGAAAAGAGAAGGAAAGAAGGAGAGTAGAAAAAGAGAGAGAAGAATAGAAAAATAGAGAGAGAGTGGGGGGGAAGGTTAGAGAGTAAAGAGAAGGAAAGAAGCAGAATAAAGAAACAGAGAGAGAATAATAGAAAAATAAAGAGAGAGAGAGTGGGGGGGGGGAAGGTTAGAGGGTAAAGAGGAAAGTGGAAGGGTAAAGAGAAGGAGAAAGAGGGTAGGGTGGGAGGGTAAAGAGAAAGAGAAAGAGGGTAGGGTGGGAGGGTAAAGAGAAAGAGAAAGAGGGAAGGGTGGGAGGGTAAAGAGAAAGAGAGAAAGAGAAAGAGGGAAAGGTGGGAGGGTAGAGAGAGTGAGAGTGAGGGTGGTAGAGAGCTTATAGTACGACTGACTTGAGGTAGGTGGACCACAACTCTGATGAGACACCTGGGCACACCCTGAGGGAAAGGTGACAGCAGGCAGGCTGGCGTTGGCTGGCTGGACTACCTGTGTTTACCCTTCCTGTCATTCATCATCCGCCTCCCAGTCTGCTCTTGTTTACTCTCTCGTCACTCATGCCGACCCTCGACTCTTTCTTGTTCATGTCACCGCCTCACTTGCATGTGTCATTCCTTCGCTCACGTTCACTCTTTCGTGTCACTTCTACACTCCCTCACGTCCATCCTAGGCCCTCTGTATGTCTGTCTATCTATCTGTCTGTCTGTCTTTCGTTCACATACACACCTACACACGACCACACTCACTCCCTTATACTACCCTCTCACCCTCACGCACATACGTACTCGAGCACTCACTCAGAATAGCCCTCACACACTCTCTCTCTCAACCACTCACACACTCTCTCAACCACTCACACACTCAGCCATTCATCAACATGGTTACACACTCATTCACTCTTTTACTCACTCATTTATTACATTTGACACATATTAGTTTGGTGACATATTCATCATTGTCCATCTACCCACAGTCTTTTACCCACACACTCACTCACTTAATCATACCCTTATCTAATAATTTTGTTATTCATTAAAATTACCTGTACATGTCTAAAAAGCATAGATAATCATGCATGAAATATCACTAGATTAAAGAGATGAATGCACTTAGACGTGTTATTAATCATAGCCTGGAAGCAAAAGAAGAGTTTTTCTTGTTGGTGAATAGGAAGGTTTATGATTTCTCCAAACTATGCCACAAAACAGATCCCCTCTTAGTACCATTGAGAGTATCTGTTTCCTGGTAGAGTTAGGAGGAATCAGTAGCCTTCCAATTTACCAACGATAGAATGAATCTCCCCTTAACAAGTGACTAAGATTAGTTTATGTCAGGCAGAAGAGAATACAAAACTTAATGTCCGCGACGCCATTTGGTTCAGGTTAAGATGGGGTTGCAATGATGATGATGTATCCTTTCTCTTTCTCTCCACTGACTCGAGGCGCCTGAGGTACCAACACAACACAACCCCTTCAAAGACTCCGGGACACAACTGACTATTTTTTTATTAGGGTATAAGACAACAGGAAGAGGGGGACAGACAGCAGTTGTATCCATATCCCATTTCATTTCATTTTCTAGCAAGTATAGTTATAGACCAGATGATTTTATTATGATTGGGAATTTGCTTGCTCTGTCACCCTTATTCTTTTCCACAGTTAGGAAATATTTAGAATTGGATGCCTGGATGAAGTGTCTCAATTTTGTTTTGTCTTTCCTAATTTTCTTTCACTTATGCCCTATAAACTCCTCGTGTCTCTCTCCATCTAATCTCTCCATCTCAGCCGAAGCTAACCCTTTGATCTTCACTAACTACTGGTACCTTTTACCCTTATTACCCTAGTTCTTCTCAGTGCTAAGTTTAGAGTTAATTAATGAGAAAATCTTAGGTTTCTTACAAATTATGAAAAAAAAAAATATATATGCCCTCTAATTATAAACTGATAGAAACCTAACACAGTCCATGACAAGATAAAAAATTCCATTACTATCGATTTCTTGTTGGATTACTGATTAAGCCTCATGAGCAAAAAGTAAAAAGAAAAAGAATATACTGTATAATTATGTCTTCTTCTAGGGATAGGTGAACCAGAAAGATTACATTATAGTATACAGTAGATATGATAGATCAGAACCGGTTAGTTATACTGCAGGCGAAGTAAGCTATACGTAGACTGATACAAACTTTACAAACTTACACTAGGAATAGACAAAGTGAACACAAGTATATATCCTGGGAGGAGAAGAAAACGTAGCCCCCTCACCTCAAACCGAATACAGGTAGGGAGCAAAACGTGTTATAAAATTACCCCTGGTGTTGTGAGCCGTCCGTGACGTAGCGCATCAGGGATATTAACCCAGCATGTGTTTCTCTTCATCCGTTCCAGCCTGTCATAATTTGCTCATTCGTTATCGCCTCCAATAACACGTTGCTCGATCCATCTATAATTTAAGTTCGTCGGAGGATACTTTTGCACGATGACTATGCAATGATGATGATATTTACAGATGGGCCGAGGATATTTTTGCAAGGTGAATATCCAATGATGGTGATTATTTTAGGTGGGCCGAGGATAATTTTGCAAGGTGAATATCCAATGATGGTGATATTTATAGATAGGCCGAGGATATTTTTGCAAGGTGAATATCCTATGATGGTGATTTTTTAGGTGGGCCAAAGATATTTTTGCAAGGTGATTCTACTTCGGTGATAATTATCGAAAAGGGACAGACATAATGAAGACACTACTTTAACCAGGCTTCTCGTAGTGTCATCCTGGTACTGTACGTTTTACTAAGGCTTAATTAAGAGGGTTGTATGTATACTCTTGATACATTAGAGCTCTTTTATTCCTCCAAAATATGCCAGAAAACAAGACCAGACTATAAAAAGTAATGGTGTCCTGTTGCCTGGAATATTTTGGAGGAATCAAGTGCTCCAGATTGACCAACACTGTACTTCTCCCTTCAAAAAAACATGTTTACACCATAGTTTTTTTTTTCCCCTGGAGTACATGAAGAGCAAAAGAAATACCTCGTTGCCCGATATCCATGAGGTTTGTGGTGGATGTCATACAGGTTTTTTTAATTACTACCAAAGACGATCCAGAAGTCTGTGTCTTAATTATTGTTATTATTGACTTGAGAGGGATGTTTTGTGTTGGTAATTCTGGAGCAACTGTATCCTCCAAACTATTCCAACCAACAGAATACCATTATTTTTGCTCTTCTGGTCCTGTTTCCTGGCATACTTTGGAGGAATTAAGGCACTCCAATGTACCAAAAAAGAATTATCACCTTAATCCTCTGTGTCGTTGTCAGTTTCTTCGTCGCTTCATCTTTATCGTCGTCGTCTTAGTAGTGAACTCAAAAAGCCACACTTCTTGAGGGGATATATACTGATTCCACGAAGCTGATCCTTAATTGGTCACATTAATGTCGTCTCTGTCCTGTCGTAGTTTGGAGGAATCAGAAGCCCTACAATTAACCAACAAGAACTTCTCCAGGTAATTATTGCTGACAATATCATCGTCATCGATGTTTTTCATGTCTTTACTCCTCCTCCTCCTCCTCCAAACCCACCCCCAACTCCTCCTCCAACCCCACCTCATCCTCTTCGCCTTAATAGGTGTACATGTCACATTCAGATGAAAAAAACACAAAAAATAAAATAAAATAAAATCTGATCAGGCCTTTGAAAATTGACATTATCATCATCTTGTGTTACAAAGGTCATCCTCAGTCTCGTCCCGTTGTGGGTACTTCGCTTGAGCGCATTTCAACACCCAACGGGATGACGCCGAGAGCTTCACACAACTGAGGAGGAATATAAAATAGTCGGACTCGCGGCCATTTTATTTGAAGAGCAGCTGGTGTTACTTCAGCAATTCACAGAGGCTGACAATGGGGTGTTTGGTTTGACATGGTCAGTGTTGGGGCAGAAAATAATGGATCCGGGGAGGTGATGATACAGATATTATTCTCATGCCATTTGTAGGACGTAAAGTATGCAGTGGAAGAGGGGACTTTTTTATTATTATGTTCTCTCTCTCCCACACACACACACACACACACACACACACACACACACACACACACACACACACACACACACACACACACACACACACACACACACACACACACACACACACACACACACACACACACACACACACACACACACACACACACACACACACACACACACACACACACACACACACACACACACACACACACACACACACACACACACACACACACACACACTACTAAATACTAGCAATTACATAATCAATACAGACATCACGGATCATTTCCCAGTTGTTTCCCAATTTAAATCTTATTCTCCAAGGCAGCCTCGGCCAATACATGTAATTAGAAGAATCGTATCACAAACGGCATTAAACAACTTTAGTACAATTCTTTCACAGCTCAACTGGACTGATATTCTCGAGTTAGATGGCCCGAATATAGCATTCAATACATTTTTTCAAAAATTTGACAAATTGTTTCAA
This sequence comes from Petrolisthes cinctipes, assembly GCA_033782935.1. Classification (NCBI taxonomy): domain Eukaryota; kingdom Metazoa; phylum Arthropoda; class Malacostraca; order Decapoda; family Porcellanidae; genus Petrolisthes; species Petrolisthes cinctipes. The sequence goes on along the minus strand of JAWQEG010002199.1, from coordinate 56,313 downwards.
AAACATTTTCCAGAAAAAAAATTATCGTAACTAACAAAATGGAACGAAGCCCATACATTACACGAGCCCTAAGAAATAGCATTATAGAAAAACATAGACTAGAGAGACTTTCACACAAATGGCCTCTAACATTTAAAGAAAAATATAAACAATACAGAAACAAGCTAACCACTGTGTTAAGAGAAGCTAAAAATAACTATTACAAACAACAATTAAACGACAATCAGGGAGATCCAAAATCTCAATGGAAATCCATCAACTCCATACTTGGTAAAAACCCGAGTACAAATCATAATCATGAAATTGTATTAAAACCATGTAACCTTGATATTTCAAACAAATTTATTGACCATTTTCTAAAGACAGATGAACATAACTATATACATGACAGCAATCACCTGAGGTATCTCAACAATCCTCCAGCCTTTTCCATGTATTTACCTCCTGCAAGCCCCACTGAAATTGAAGGTTATCTGCGTGCACTTAAAACTAGCACTCCTGGATATGACGATATATCTCCAAAAATATTAAAGCACACGTCAACTATAGTTTCCACCCCATTAAGCCACATAATCAATCTCTCATTAAGAGAAGGAATTTTTCCAAACAGACTTAAAAAAGCCAAAGTAATTCCCATACACAAGACAGGAAGTAAGAGTGATATTAATAATTACCCACCAATTTCAATATTGCCAGCTTTTAGCAAGATCTTTGAAAAAGTAATCACAACCCGTTTGACAGATTATTTAGAAAAAAACAACTTGCTCTCCGAATGTCAACACGGTTTTCGGGCTAAACACTCAACAGAATCTGCCATTATACAGTTCACCAATAATGTATACAAGTATCTGGAAAAAAAACATCATGTAGTTGGAATATTTATAGATCTATCTAAAGCATTTGATTCCTTAAATCATCGTATTTTACTTGAAAAATTAGAACATTACGGCATTAGAGGTGTACCGCTGCAACTTTTGAAAGTTATTTAAGCAATAGGTCACAGTCTGTGTACTGCAATGGAAATTACTCAACTTCAAAGTTTTTATCTCAAGGAGTACCACAGGGCTCACTTCTGGGACCAATACTTTTTCTTTTATACATTAATGATATTGTCAATGCTAGCTCTAAGTTTCAATACAATATATATATGATGACACTAATCTATTATTAGCTGATAGGGATGTACTTAGCTTACACAGAAGTTTATCTACAGAATTACATTTCATCAATCAATGGATACAAATAAATAAACTAAAGCTAAATATATCCAAAACTAACTACATCCTATTTCAGAACCGTTCTTTAGATTATCATCAGCCTCCCGTATTGCTAGAAGGTGAAATTCTGAAGAATGTTTCTCATACAAAATTCCTTGGCGTTGTTACTGACAAAAATTTAAATTGGAATTATCAGATAAACAATGTATACCTTAAATTATCTAGAATGTGTGGCATATTGTACAAGGTACGTAATCATCTCACATCTGAAGCTATGCTAAGTGTTTATTATACGCTGTGCTATCCTCATCTCATCTACTGTGTGTCAGTATGGGCCTTGCTGTACCTGGCCTTCCTTCATCACCAAATTAAAAATAGTACAAAATAGAATTTTAAGATGTATATTTTATTTAGGAAAATTTGAATGTACAGCAACTATATACTCCGAACACAATTAAGCTTCTTAGTTTCTACTCCATCCACAAATGTTTTCTTCTCTTATTTATCTTTAAAAATATAATGTACCAACAGGAAACCCTTTTATTCTAATTCTTAGAAACCTCATACAGAACTAGAAATAATAGCTTTAATCTAATATGTCCGCAATATCGCACAACTCTTTTCAAATACAGTATCTTCTATTTTGGTCCTAAATTATGGAACAGTCTACCAAATGATATAAATGCTCTATGTAACTCTAATAGTATCCTTCAATTCAAAATGAAAATAAAAAAAACATTTACTTACTCTACAAAACTTATAATGTGATAACAATTACCCAATAATATATGTCCTGTATTATTATGTGGTGTATGTGTTGACACCATATATGTTCTTCTCATACTGTTATGTGTTATATGTATATTGAACTGATGCTCTTCACCCAATCAAATGAATGTTAAAAACATATCTGTCAGGGAGCCTTGGCTCGACAGATATTGCCTATATCCGTATTCATGTTATATATTGTTTGTTTATGCAGTTCTTGTGGCAATAAACTTTACTTTACTTTACTTTACTTTACACACACACACACACACACACAGACACACACACCGACACAGACACCCACCGACACAGATACCCACCGACACAGACACCCACCGACACATACACAAACACACACACAACAGACACACTTACTCTTTACTATTTTCAAACTAATACCTAAATGAAATAAGATAATATGCAAGGATGTGTAAAGATGCGTGTTCAGTAAATCTTTTGTTTAGTGTAGGATGTGTGCAGTGTATGGTGTGTGCAGTGTATGGTGTGTGCAGTGTATGGTGTGTGCAGTGTATGGTGTGTGCAGTGTATGGTGTGTGCAGTGTATGGTGTGTGCAGTGTAATGTGTGTGCAGTGTATGGTGTGTGCAGTGTATGGTGTGTGCAGTGTATGGTGTGTGCAGTGTATGGTGTGTGCAGTGTATGGTGTGTGCAGTGTATGGTGTGTGCAGTGTATGGTGTGTGCAGTGTAATGTGTGTGCAGTGTGGGGCGCGTGTTGTGTGTACAGTGTAACATGTGTGCAGCGTGTGTGCGTGTATCATGTGTGCAGTGTGTGTGTGCGTGTATCATGTGTGCAGTGTTCGGCGTGTGTCTTGTGTGCAGTTGTGTGTGTGTGTGTGTGTGTGTGTGTGTATATATCATGTGTGCAGTGTGTGTGTGTGTGTGTGTGTGTACGTGTATCATGTGTGCAGTGTGTGTGTACATGTATCATGTGTGCAGTGTATGTGTGTGTGTATCATATGTGCAGTGTTCGGCGTGTGTCGTGTGCGCAGTGTAACATGTGTGCAGTGTGGGGCGTGTGTCGTGTGTATCATGTGTGGCGCGTGTGTGTGTAACATGTGTGCAGTGTGTGTGTGCGCATGGGTTGAGACACCTACATACGGTACATGTTGTATATATATAAATCACCATCATCATCATTAAGACCATACAGAGGGCGGGCGGCAAAGGGCTCGTGCCTCGGCCTTCCTAATCACCCCCTCAAGTTGCTAATAGTGTAATTTAAAGTGGCTAATGAACACGTTGGCAAGAGCAAGGCCGTCATTACCCATGCCACCCTCGTTAGCCGCGTTGTCTGTCTGTCTGGCTGGCTGGCTGCGTGTCGGAAGCGGCGGACAATGTGTATGTGAATCGCGCACCAGTCAACTAAAAAAAAAATATATGAGTTTTTTATTATCTGGGCGAAAATGCATCTCTTCCTTTCCTATGTAATAATGACCATAGATACTGTACATACACGTTTCGAGTTCATATCAGTTTTATAAGCATGTCTAAAATATTTAATGATACAACAAAGATAATCATTACGGCTCCAATATCAAATGAAATTATTATCGTACTATAACTATGGATATTCCTAGTAGCGAAAGAGAACTAACTATTGACCATAACTGCAGTGTACGGTTCTCTTCTCCTCGTGGTATTTTGAAACTATTGGTATGAAATGCTGAACCGTTTGTACAAATATTTTAATTGTATTCTCTGGTTCAAGCCGGTAACAACATTAAGGGGGTGCGGTAATAGGGGGACAGGCTTGGGGGGTGGGGTTAGGGAGGTGCGGGAGTAGGGGACAGTCTTGGGGGGGTTTTGGGGGGTGCGGGAGTAGGGGACAGTCTTGGGGGGGTTTTGTGGGGTGCGGGAGTACGGGACAGGCTTGGGGGGGGGGGGTTTAAGGGGGTGCGGGAGAAGGGAACAGGCTTTCTACCCACCCCAAGCCTGTCCCCCTACACCCGCACCCCCTTAATCGAGAGGTAAAGCAAAATAAAAGAGGTCTTGTCAATATTGTTGATCTCTGAATCCGAATATCAAGGAAGAAAAGGCACCACCAGACATGAGGGACGAAGTGTGAAAGCTCAAGTAAAGATTGATTCAGGGAGTGTGTGTTTGTTCGTGAAAATTGATATAGTGTACGAGAGGTGGAAAAATTCACGAAAGGAGAAAGTGGGCAAAAAAGAAATGAAGGGAGAGAGAGAGAAAAATGACGAAAAGAGTGATGAATTGTATGTAAAAACCCTTAAAAATAACACAGAAATAACCCAAATTTATTTGTATATGAAATGAGACAAAAAAGAGGAGGAGGGATGTGATTATAGTACAAGTATATATATATATAAAAAGTGACAAAAGGGAAGAGAGGAATTGGTGTAGCTTACAGTACCCGTGCCTGTAAAAAAGGAGTAACATAAGGAGAGACAAAGGGAAGAGGAGTGTATAATAATGCAGAAGGTGACAGAGTGCGTGAAAGGAGGCACAACATTGGCGTAACGAATTGTCAGACATGATGAGAATGTGATTAATGGAAGGTATGCAGTGTGTGTGTGTGTGTGGGTTGGAGGCCATGTGGTAGACTGGAGAAGAGAGAGAGAAAGAGAGAGAGAGAGAGGTGGGGGGTGGGGGGTGGGGGTGGGGAGGACGAAAGAATGGAGAATAGAAAAGAGGAAGGATAGACTAGAATGGAAGAGAGAGAGAGAGAGAGAGAGAGAGAGAGAGAGAGAGAGAGAGAGAGAGAGAGAGAGAATGAAGAAAAAAGAAGAAGAAAAAAAAAAATATATACATAGAGAGAGAGAGAGCGAGAAGAGCAAGAGGGAGAGAGAGTAAAACGAGAATTAGGAAAGAGAGAGAGCGAGAGGGAGAGAGAGAGAATGGGAAGACAGCAAAAGGTAAGGAAAATGGAAGAAACCGAGGACAAACTAGAATAAAAGGAAGAATAAACAAAAGAAAAGGAGAGAAATTAAAAGATAAAATATACGGACACGAGGAAAGATTGGCAAAGATAGAAGAAGAAAGGAAGAGAGAGAATTCATTGAGGTTAATTGACAGGAAGGAAGGAAGGATAAACAATAGAAAAGGAGAGAAATTAAAAGATATAATATATACGGACACGGGGAGAGATTGGCAAAGATAGAAGAAGAAAGGAAGAGAGGGAATACATTGAGGTTAATTGACAGGAAGGAAGGAAGGAAGGAAGGAAGGAAGGAAGGAAGAGAAACAAGAGGACACGATAGAACAGAAGGTTTTATACAATATTGTAGATCGCGACAGACTGAAGAAGATTGGGTGGCAAGATGAGTATAATCAGAAAGGAAGGAAGGAAGGAAGGAAGGAAGATAAAACACAGAGAGAGAGAGAGAGAGAGAGAGAGAGGGGAGAGAGAGAGGCAGGAGGGACGAGAAAGAAGATGGGCTGGTGGGAATATGAACGGACGGAAGGGAGAATGGAAGGGAAAAGATGGGACGATAATGAGGGGAAGTGAATTGGGGAAACAGAAAATGAGGTTGACAGTAGACGAAGGAGCATTATTTAGACGGGAGGAACATTGGACAGGAGAAACGGTAAAGGAAGTATACTGTTCGTGACAATAGATTCTGTAAACGTGAAGGACAGAGACGATGGAAGAAAGGGACAGGAGAAACGGTAAAAGAAGTATACTGTTCGTGACAATAGATTTTGTAGACGTGAGGGGCAGAGACGATGGAAGAAAGGAACAGGAGAAACGGTAAAGAAAGAAGTGTTTGTGACAATAGATTCTGTAGACGTGAAGGACAGAGACGATGGAAGAAAGGGACAGGAGAAACGGTAAAGAAAGAAGTGTTCGTGACAATAGATTCTGTAGACGTGAAGGACAGAGACGATGGAAGAAAGAGACAGGAGAAACAGTATAGAAAGAAGTGTTTGTGACAATTATTATAGATTCTGTAGACATGAGGGGCAGAGACGATGGAAAAAAGGGACTGGAGAAACAGTAAAGGAAGTACTGTTTGTGACCATAGATTCTGTAGACGTGAAGGACAGAGACGGTGGATGAAAGGGACAGTGAATAACAGACGGTGTTTATGGCACGAGAAAATAAAAAGGCAAAAGATATGACAGAAGGTGAGAGAGTGTCAGAAGGTTGTGTATAGAGGCTGGAGAGTATAAAGATAAGAAGGAGAGGGGAGGAGTGATAAGCAAAGTGAGGTGTGGTTTGTGGAAGGGAAAGGGGAGGGTCTATATAGCGAAAGGCTCAAAGGACGAGGGCGAAGGGAATGAAAGAGAAGGAAATGATAGAAAATGATAGAAAGGGAAAGGGGAGGATAGCGAAAAGCTCAAAGTAAGAGGGGAAAGGGAATGAAAGAGAAGGAAATGATAGAAAGGGATTGATAGGAAAATGAAGGGATGGGAAGGGGATAGAAGAAAAAGGATAAAAAGATGGGAAATAGGACGGGAAGGGAAGGACAGAGGGGGAAGGGAAGGAAATGAACGGAGAGGGAGGAGAAGGCCAGTAGGATATAATAGGTGAAAGAGAGAGAGAACACAATTGAAAATGGTATTGGTAAAGTTAATAAACAAAGAACTAAACAGACGTGACAGACAGATAGACAAAAAAGATATAAGCGATTGAAACAGAAATCGGACCAATAGCAAGATTAACAGAAACAAGTTTAACAGTAGCAAGATTAACAGTAGCAAGATTAACAGAAACAAAATTAACAGTAGCAAGATTAACAGAAACAAGATTAACAGAGAAGCAAAACGATAACAATTCATCAAAGATGTGACAGGTCAAGAACTCAGCAACATGAAAAAAAGACTTAAAAATTGATGATGTACAGTTCCGAGCAGAAGAAGGGGAAGATAGATAGTCAGTCTCAAGGGGTTGCATGGCCAAGTAAAGACACTAAAAAATAACGATGAAAAAAGGGAAATAGTAAACAAGGGAATGAAGAGGAAGTAGGAAAGGGGAAAAATGCATGCAGTCCATAATAAATAAGGCACCAACCATCACACGTAGCACCCTGAACTGAACGTAAACAATGTCCAACCAACCCACACCATGCATACTACTTCTTAAGGGGGAAGTTTTGTTTTGATAATTCTGGAGCAACCGAATCCTCTAAACTATTCCAAACAACAGAACACTATTCTATTTGCTCGTCTGGTCCTGTTTCCTAGCATACTTTGGAGGAATCAAGACACTCCAATGTACCAAAAAAGAATTACCACCTTAACCCATGCACTCTATAAAATATTCCTCCTCACTCATTGTCCCTTACCTACTAACCTTCTTTCCTCCCTTCACCCTGTATACTTGATTAGAATAAGAGGAGGGAGGAGGAGGAAGAAGGAGGAGGAATATATAGGGGAGCGGTAAGGAAGGACGAGAGAGAGAGAGAGAGAGAGAGAGAGAGAGAGAGAGAGAGAGAGAGAGAGAGAGAGAGAGAATGGACCAGATGCGCAGCGAGTCACAGGAAGTTTTGAGTCAGTGAACTGTGTTCCTGTGGCCCGGGGCCCTCTGGTGTGTGTATGTGTGTGTGTGTGTGTACCCTCCTTGACTCAATCGTACCCACTCTGCCCCGCCCTGCACCACCCACCCACCCACCCAGACCCCGCCCACCCCGCCCTATACCTGTCCCTATACAGTCCTGACACAACCTATTTATAGACCTTAACTATATCCCGTCCTGGTCCACTTTATACCCTGATCCTCCCTACTCTACTCCACCCTACCCTGCTCCACTTTATCCTGATCCTCGCTACCCAGATCCTCGCTACCTTGATCCTCCCTACCTTGATCCTCCCTACCCAGATCATCGCTACCCTGATCCTCGCTACCTTGATCCTCGCTAACCTTATCCTCCCAACCCTGATCCTCGCAACCTTGATCTACTCCACCCTGATCCTCCCTACCTTGCTCCATCCTACCCTGCTCCACTCTACCCTGATCTACTCCACCCTGATCCATCCTACCCTGATCCATCCTACCCTGATCCATCCTACCTTGCTCCACTCCACCCTGATCCTCACTACCCTGATGGTAAGAAGTGAAAGAGGCTTGAATATGCCGTTTTTTGTTTGTTTTTTTACACCAAAAACACGAATATTATTGGCCTTCTAAAATTGTTTGTAAGCTTTATCAAAGTACGAAAGATACATGCACAGATTGACTCTGGGCACCAAACACATATATTTTCAGCATGTTTTGGGCACGTATATGGGATGTATTCCAGGTCTGAAGATACTTTTACAGATTGACTCTGGTCCCCACAAACCACTGTTTGGGGGTGGGGGGCTCATACGAACCCTTTTTAAGTTTTATTCTAACATTGGTGAAAGAGGCTTGATATTGCCATTTTTTTGACATCCATCCTACCCTGCTCCATTCCACCCTGATCCTCCTTATCCTGATCCACCCCACCTTGCCCCACTTCACCTTGTCCCACTTCACCCTGCTCCACCCTTCCATGTTTCAACCTACACTGCTCCTCCCTACACTGGTCCACTTGATGATGTTCCACTCTACCCTAATCCACTCCACCCTTATCCACTCATACCTGACTCACTCCACCCTGATCCTTTCTACCCTGATCCATCCTACCCAGCTCCACTCCATGCTGCTCCACTCTGCCCTGATCCACCTTTCCCTGATCCACCCTACCCTGATCCACTCCATGCTGCTCCACTCTGCCTTGATCCACCCCACCCTGATTCCCTCCACCCTGCTCCACTCTACCCTGATCCACTCTATCCTGTTCCACTTTACCCTGCTCCACTCTTCCTTGTTCCACCCTACCCTGCTCCACCCTACTCAACTCCATCCAAATCATTCTGCTTCACTCTACCCTGATCCACTTAATTAACCATGCTCTCATTCATCTCAACATTCCCTCACATACCTCATTCAACATTCACTCCTCCTCCCAACATCACACTCACATTATATATTTCCCTCCCCTCACATTTTGGCACTTTTGGAGATAACGACTCCTCCAAACTATTCCCAGCAACAGACCACCATTATTTCTGTTAATCTGGTCCTGTTTCCTGTCATACTTTGGAGGAATGAAGACACTCTAATGTATGTACCAAAAGTATACTCTCCCCTTAATTAATCACCTCTCTCACCCTCCTATCACATTTCTCTACAGCCAGCAGCAAAAATAGTCTCCCTATCCTTAAGGTGGTAATTATTCTCTTTTGGTACAATGGAGTGCCTTGATTCCTCCAAAGTATGCTAGGAAACAGGACCAGAACAGCAAAAATAATGGTGTTCTGTTGCTTGGAATAGTTTGGAGGATGCAGTTGCTCCAGAATTACCAACACAAAAATTTCCCCTCAACACACAGCATAGTATCCTTGATTGTGCATGGTGATATGATGTAAAGTTAGTGCATCTATAATTCTATACTATGTTTTTGCCTCTACCATTCACTTTTTCCAGGTATATACTCCCTAGCATTCTTCGCAAATAGGTGAGACCACTAATCATGAATATAAGACTCTTGGAATGACCTTGGCTGCTATATTTCTTTTCCACGAACAAAAGAGATTAATTAGATAACAAATAAGTCTCTGATAATTGAAATGTCTTAAACTCAAAGATGTGTTCAGTTTCATTTAGTTTTTTTTTTTTTAGTTTTTTTTGTTTGCTTGTGATAATATAAAAATATTCTTTACCATCCTCAAATATACAAGATTAATGTGAATATCATAGCCAAATTGTTATAGTACTCTGATGGACAAAAGGAAGCTACACATTTCTTCATCACTCTATTTTAAATTGGTTCCAACCTAACTTGTTAAAACCTCTGACCTCATCTTATAGCTTTTGCACCTGGCTCTATTTGTGTCTCGGCTTTTAGTTAAAAATATCCGTATTTGGTGAGTTTTAATGGGTGGCGAAGGTAAACTATTCAATACTTCTGTCAGCCTGAGGGAAACGGAGCCAAATTCAAGAACAGTCATGGGCAGCAATGTGATATTAACTACCAAACCCACTTGCCAACAACCCCAAACCCCCAACCTACCAACCCCTAACCCCCAACCTACCAACCCCTAACCCCAACCCCTAACCAAAACCTACCAACCCCTAACCTCAACCTACCAACCTCTAAGCCCCAACCTACTAACCCCACACCCCAACCTGGAAATCCCGTATCAATAACCTACCAACTCTTTTTTCTCAACTTACCCACCTCTTAACCCCAACGTACCAACCCCTTATTACCAACCACACTAACCTTACCCCAACCTGCCAACTCCATTCGCCAACCTACCAACACCTAGCACCCAACCAACCTATCAACCTCTTTACAAAACCTACCAACCTCTTAACCCAACCTACCAACCTCTTAACCCAATCTACCAACCTCTTAACAAAACCTACCAACTTCTGAACCAAACCTACCAGCCACATTCCCCCAACCTACCAACCTCTTAAATCTGGAAATCCCTAACCTCCAACCGGCACAGTCCCTTTCCTCAACCTGCCAGCCATTTACCCCAACCTTACCAACCCCTATCCCCAAAACACAAACCCCTTAACCCTACCTGGAAATCCATTATCTATAACCTGGCAACTATTTAACCCAACCTACCATCCCCTAACCCAAAAACACCAACCCCTTAACCTAACCTGAAAACCTCTTAGTAACCTCCAACCAGCCATGCAACTATTTATCTCTACCGACCAACTAACTTTTTACCCTTTATTTTAATCCCCTTCTTCTTGTACAGTCAGGATCATAAGTCCATGGCATCATCAGGAGAATGGAAGTGGGCCATTTGAGTGAATCTTATTATGAACCAAATTTATAATTATAGACTCCATTAGCTATCTAGTTTCGCATCATTTTGTGAAGGCGTCTCATTTGGGAAGTGTTGCAGGACTGTTGGCCGTGACTGTACGTACATATGGCCTGAAGCTGCGAATATAACTTGTTCCTAGAGATACGCTTGAGGAACCTGAACGTCAGAGGTCAATGGCATGCAGTGTTGGAGTGAGGCGACGGTGAGGCTGTTTGTGGTCAGATACAGTTCAGGGCCTGTTATCAATGCTGTAATCCGGGTTGTTTTTCTTATGTGTTGATTCTGGGATATTATGGACCTGTTTCTGTGAGTGTCGAGTCCTGTACCTTCCCCAAGGTGACCTACTGCACTGTATATCAGGAGACAGACAGAGACAGAGACAGAGAAAGAGAAAAAGACAGAGACAGAGAAAGAGACAGAGAAAGAGAAAGAGAAAGAGAAAGAGACAGAGACAGAGACAGAGACAGAGACAGAGACAGAGACAGAGACAGATAAATGACTTGTTACAATGACTGCAGAAGGATGAGCAGCGTTTAGTCACTGAAGGTTATCAACAACAAGAATGAAAGTGTCTGGAAAGTCTAGAAATGGGCTTAAAAAAAAAAAAAAAAAGGAAATGTGCGTACTTAGAGAAGACGAAAAGTACAAGAAATAATAAAAAATTAGCCACCTTAGCGTTTGTTGACTTGTAGTTTCTTTGCATGACAGACGGAAGCAAAAATGCAAAAATTCGTCAACAGCCGTTCACCATTTACCCACTTAAAACTATCTGTTGCAAATGCCAGCCATGGAGGCCAGTTGTTCACCGCCCTCCCAGTCCCCGAGCTGTGCGCCATGCCAGGTACAGTACAGATGTTGTCCTCGGCTTTCCTTCTAAAATGTTATCCTTGAATGCAGCTTCCGGTGTACTACTGCCAGATGGTATGGCTGGATGTGCAGTCACTCACCCTTACCCTTGCCCCCTAACTCCCCATCCCTTCCTCTCTCCCTTCCTTCCTTCCTTCTTTCCTCCTTTCCTTGCTATCTCTATCTCTCTCTCTCTCTCTCTCTCTCTCTCTCTCTCTCTCTCTCTCTCTCTCTCTCTCTCTCTCTCTCTCTCTCTCTCTCTCTCTCTCTCTCTCTCTCTCTCTCTCTCTCTCAAATATTCAAATATATATATATATATATATATATATATATATATATATATATATATATATATATATATATATATATATATACAGTATACTATATATACAGTATACTATATACATCATTACTCCTAATACATCTTCCTCGCTACCCACAATCGCCCCCTCCCTCTATCTCTCCTCCCATCATATCCCCCCAGTCCCCTTCATTACAACCCCCCCATCACCTTTTCTCTCTCAATCTAACCTCACTCACCCTTCTCTCCCTCCCTCCCTCTCCACCATGACCGCTCACCCCAACCTTCTCCCTCATTAATCTCTCTCTCCCTCATCTCCACCCTCATTATTGTCACTCCCTCGTTATTACACTGCCTTAATCAACACAGCCTCTCTACCAACACCCTCAATCATCACTATTTTAATCACCTCTTGTCCTCTTTAAGCTTAGCAGGAGATTCTTTTGTTTTGTTGGTGAATTGGAGGGCTAGTGATTCCTCTTAACTGTGCCCCAAAACAGACCCCCTCAATAGTACTAATAGGGGATCTGTTTCGTGGAATGGTTTGGAGGGATCAGAGACCTCTCACTTAAGGGGATATTCTTTTGTTGATGAATTGGAAGATCTCTGATTCCTCCAAACTATGCCACGAAACAGATTCCCTATTAGTACCAATGAGGGTGTCCGTTTCCTGGCATAGTTTGGAGGAATCAGTAGCCCACCAATTTACCCTCAAAAGAATCTCCCCTTAACAACGAAAAAATCTTCTCTTAACATTAGTAGACTGAGTGTAAGCATGCATCCTGTAGGGGCACTCAACTTAAGGGCAGGACAGGGACAGGGACAGCCCACAAACCGGTAACAACAGGCAACTAATATCCGAGAACAGGTTAGCAGGGGCAGGTTGGCGAACGAAAAGAGCCCCAAGGGAGGAGACAGGCTGGCAGGCAGGATCAGAGCAGCAGGAGGAATGGGTTTGCAGGCAGGAACAGACCAAAAAGAACATGCAGTCGGGCTGGACGGAACCCACAAAACACAACAGCATGAGGATGAGAGGCAGGCAGCTAGCAGCAGTCTATGTAAAATGATCTGGTTGGCTGGAAGTCGCTTTTATTTAGAACGGACGCAGGGTATGGAACAGAATGGAAGTAGGGTAGGTAGCATGCAGGGAAATGTATGTTTTGTAAGCCAGAAAAAAAAAACTGTGTGGAGAGTAAATTAGAGCTTATATTTTTGTGATTGTAGCTCCCTATTATCGACAAGGACATACAATTGCTAGTTATTCGAAGCAAAGGCCTGCATGAGAATAGAATTATATAAATTTTTCATGTGTGTTTTGAGCGCATTATCAGCTTACGGTTGGGGGCAGATGTAGAGGAAATAAAGTTTAGAATAGACCTTGGAGGAAACACTGTCTCAGCCGCTGATCGGAAACAGTGAGTGGGTGCCATTAAGGTGGTAATTCGTTTTTGGTACATTGGAGTGCCTTGATTCCTCCAAAGTATGCCAGGAAACAGGACCAGAAGAGCAAAAATAATGGTGCTCTGTTGCTTGGAATAGTTTGGAGGATTCAGTTGCTCCAGATTTACCAATACCAAACTTCCCCCTTAAAACTATTAATTGATATAAGAAGGTGACTGACTATCCCTCCTGGTGATTTGTTTTTGTTCAGCACTATACCCCTCACCACCATGATTAGGACATCACAAAGAAGCAGACAATCATATATCGATTCTATTTAATTGCAGAGAGGCTGAGGCAGTGCTTACCCTTCATCACCTTGGAACTCTACACTGGTTTGTTTATCTTTCTCATGAGCAGTTGTTTGTAAGATGTTTACCGTCCAAAGCACCGTTATCAGTGGTCTATATATTATTTTGTTCTATATCTTGAGGTACGAGTTTGTTTTATTATCATTATTCTATCCCACACCAGTAAGGCAGATGTAATTATCGCTCCTCGCAGCCACATTAAAATCTTCTCACGACCCATGTATTCGTTTACTGACAATCACTCTCGTTGTTGGTACATGCACTGATGGTTGTACAAGTCGACACCAGTAGTTAATGTTACGCACGCAGCCACTTCATCCTGCTCACCACAACAACGAGGCAATGAGAGAGAGAGAGAGAGAGAGAGAGAGAGAGAGAGAGAGAGAGAGAGAGAGAGAGAGAGAGAGAGAGAGCGAATGACTGCATGTGTGTTTCTCTTTGACTGCTCGTATGTGTGTCTGTGTCTGTAGGTTCGTAGGCATGCATGCGCGAATTTGTATTTATATAACAGTCCGTGTCATTGTCTGTGTTGGTGTTGATGACTGTATCTGGATGGAAGTGTTTTTAGACAGACATAAACGGAGCGACTTAAACTCTATTTATCACTGCCAACAATTAATAAAGAATCTCGTTTAGTTAACCTCAGCGACGGTAATAAACATCTCTCATTATGACGAGACCTCAAGATCAGTGAACTTCGAAGAACAAACATGCTTTAGTATAATTACGATTTTTTTATCTGCATCGCTACCTATCTTTTTTTTTTTTTTTTTTTTTTTTTTTTACTGTGTAAGATGAGCGGCTGAGAGAGTGACAGGGTCGAGAGAGGGCTCACCACGCCTCACTGACCTGCCGCGGGATGAACAAGTGGAGCTGCACGCGCTAAAGAGCCAAGGAGGTGGAAGGCTGTATCCCCAAGTCTCTCAGGGTAAAGAGAAATTAATGTGGTCTGTCTGTGTGTGTTCTCTTGTGAGAATATTTGTGCTTAGTTTATTTTGTTTTGTCGTAGCGTGAGTTGACCTGACCTAATTTGACCTGGCCTTAATTTACTCAGTGTAACCTCATCTAATTTAACCCTATTTCTAAAAGCCTAGTTATTCTTATTTTGTCAAACCCCTTCAATCCATATCTATACGTGCCTATTCAATCCTCGAATAACCTAACCTTATACCCAACCTAAGTTGATAATAAAGAGGAGATAGCTTTTTCCCGTAAACAAAAATCCCTGTACTAGGAGAGACTTTGGGATGCTGGTGATAGGAGGTGAAGGAACTGTGATTGTTGTATATGAAGCGAGGTTTGCTGACACCACCTGCACGAGCGAGGCTGCTTGGGGCTGTCCAGGTGGCTGCTGCTGCTGGCTGTCTTGCCCTGTCTTCCTCCAGGTGTTGTTATGAGGAAGTACACCTGAACTGCCCACGGCGGCACTCACTCACGCTAAATGTATATATGTGATTGGTGATGGGTAAAAAAAATGCAGACTCACGTACAGTCACGCCCAATAGTCCAGTCCTGCAACACCGCCTAATGAAACAGCCTCGAAAAATAATGCGGCACTATCGCTGTTGGTCTCTGAAGTATAAGTTCATAATATTCACTCAAATGGTTCACAATCATTTTTTCGATGCAAAACTTTTTATAGTGACTGTACCTCTAGAAACACGTGAATTGCCTGCCTCAATACATAGCCCAATGTACTAAAATGTAAAATATTATCACTTAGCCACATTATGCCATGAATGTTTAATAAACAATTTTGCTTGCAACAAAAAGTGCAGCAGAATGTGCATAAATAATAGAAGCAAGTATGCGTATGTAGTTCCTAATAATATTTTCTTCCTTGCAAATCGTTGACCTTAGCTTATTATCTTTGTTGTTGTTCAGCAATACTATTTTTTACAAAGAACTGATACCAGCATTTATTTCCCCCGAGGAAACTGCGGCATATATGTAGTTGTAATTAGTTTATTATCAAAATATAATCCCGTCTTCTGAATATACAATAATAATGTCATTCGCACCGAGAACAATAACAATGAAGTGAATTTTAAGACAGGATGTTCTGTGACCCCGCGTCACTTGTCTCGTTCCTCTGTAACGTAAGTTGGTTGGTTTTTATCCTTGTTTTGACGACGAAGGTAATTGTTTGTATTATCATCATGGACAAGTCTAGTGACAATTTTGCCGGCATTTGTACATGAAGTACATATATTTAACATAGGAAGCTCATGTTTACCAAGCCTCAAGGTTGATGTTGCTGATTCTTCTGTGTTGTTTACATTGGGTTAAGGGGATACTCTCTTGTGGTCAAATAAGGGTCCGACTGATTCCTCCAAACTATGCAAGGATCCAATCGTCCTTAATGTTACGAATAGGGGTTTTCGTGGCATATTTATGGGGAATCAGAAGCCACCGATTTACCTGCAAGCACAGTGGTTAGTGTGCTGTACTCCATGTTAAGGATTCGATACCCCGGCAGGTCCTACTCCGAGAAAAGAATTATTTCTACTGTCCTTGCTCGTGTAACAGAAAAAAAAATTCGTTCTGGGCTTAGACTTTATGGAAGAATAAACGAGGAAACTTTTTAAATTGTACTGTGCCCTCGAGATAATAATAAATTGCTCGCAGGATCCAAGGTGTTATCAAATGAACGAATTAGCTTTGATAATAATTATAATGACGATCATAATAATTCGTGTATACTGTACTGTATGTATCGCATTTTATCGTAGAAAGAGAAGGTACAAAATAATATTTCTGCCCCTCTGCTTCTAGAACGTAAAGAAGATTTTGGAGACGTGTGACTCCAACCTATATGTCGACAAGACTATAAATGTGCCGAGCCGAGATGAACAAAACCTCTCTACTCGGGTGAACTGACTAGAGGCACGAGACATGCTGGAGGTGCAAGCTCTTCCTGGCCGGGGGGAACGAAGTATAATTATGTTTACAGGGATGAGGCCATGGATGAGGCTGTGGGGATGAGATGGGGTATGAGGGATAAGTGGCGGTGTGTGTGTGTGCACTGAAGGAGGGCAAGATGTAGGTGTTATAAGGGAGGGGAAGGGTGTGTGAGGACTGGACACTGTGGGGGAAGAACGTGAGACAACATTAATTTGTTTGGTCAGAGGAGGAATAAGAGTCTGTATTAAATTAAGGAAGAGAAGGATATAGAACAAAAGGGGAGGTTGAGATATAGCCTATGTAGCAAAGGGGCTTTAGGTGTCGTGAGGGCATGAAGCTCGTGTGCAATGATGTATGTATTCGAAGGAGAGAATGGCAGAAGAGTGGTGTGTGTGTGTGTGTTTGTGTGTGTGTGTGTGTGTGTGTGTGTGTGTGTGTATAAGTGGTGTTTACATGTACCCGTTTATGCAGGTGTGGAGAAGTGGTGTGCATGCGTGTGCGTGCGAGTGAGCAGTAAAGATTGGGTGGGAAATGGTGGGTGTGATAAAGGGGAAAACATAAGCGCGTTGCCTGTCCTGAAAAAGCAAGAGAGAGAGAGAGAGAGAGAGAGACTGCCAAAACCCTGTGTTGTCATGATTCAGAAAGATAATGAAAGAGTTGGAGGCGGAGGGAGAGGGGAGCGGGGAGTGGGTGGGGGAGAGTGAGTAATTGGGAGCAAGCTTAGGGAGGGGATAATTGGAAACAAGTCTGAATATGAGGAGAAGATGCTCCTTGCCGCTTTACCACGGTCATCAACCTTAAGTGATAATGGTGGTGGTGGTAGGAGTGAAGGTAGTGGTGGTAGTGGTGGTGTTATTTGTGGTGGTGGTGGTGGTGGTGATGGTGGTAGTGGTGGTGTTATTTGTAGTGGTAGTGGGTGATGGTGGTGTGAATCTTGGTAGTGGTGGTGATGGTGGTGTGAATCTTGGTAGTAGTGGTGGTGATAGTGGGTAATGGTGGTGTGAATCTTGGTAGTAGTAGTGGTGATGGTGGTGTGAATCTTGGTAGTTGTGGTGATAGTGGGTGATGGTGGTGTGAATCTTGGAAGTTGTGGTGGTGATGGTGGTGTGAATCTTGGTAGTGGTGGTGATAGTGGGTAATGGTGGTGTGAATCTTGGTAGTGGTGGTGATAGTGGGTAATCTGGTATAAATCTTGGTAGTGGTGGTGATGGTGGTGTGAATATTGGTAGTTGTGGCGATAGTGGGTGATGGTGGTGTGATTCATGGTAGTAGTAGTGGTGGTGATGGTGGTAGGAGTGCATGAGGGTGGTGATTGCACTTTGTTACTTTCATGGTATATAATTGTGTTGGTAGTAATGGGATGGTCATGACGATTGTGGCAATAGATAGTGAAAAAAAAAAAAATGTTGACTACTGAAATAGGGAGGGTTGGCGGCAGGAAGGGGGCATCCGGCTGTAAAATCGTGTGCCATAACCATATCAACCCCATCGACCCCAAACAAAAATATGAAAAAAAAAAAAAAAAAAAAAAAAAATAATAATATGTAATTAGAACTCAAAACTGTTCTATATGTGATGTGCTTTGATGATCTTAATTAATTTATCCTGATGGTGATAGTAGTGATGATAATGAAGAAAGTGGAGGCAAAAATGAAAATGACGATGAAGTTGAGAAAAATAATAATGAAGACGGTGATGATGATGATGATGTGAAGAACTGGATTGTAATGAGAAGAATTACAGCAAGTTATAATGAGTCTGTAACGATGGAAGTAATGATTGGTTGGAATACTAATGGCCATGAGGAGGAAGAGATTGTGAAGAGACTTAAGGGGGTGCGGGAATAGAATAGGGGGACCGGCTGGGGGGGGGGGGGTTAGGGGGGTGCGGGAATAGGGGGACAGGCTTTCACCCCCCTCCCCCCAAGCCTGTCCCCCTATTCCCGCACCCCCTAAACCCCCCCCAAGCCTGTCCCCCTACTCCCGCACCCTCCCCCCCAAGCCTGTCCCCCTACTCCCGCACCCACCAACCCCCCCCCCCCAAGCCTGTCCCCTACCGCCGCACCCCCTTAAAATGCAACGAGGCATGGCGATGAGATTAATTGGTCTGATTGCAAGTGTTATGTACTGATAAAAGGATAACGTGAGATAGTTGGTTTGATATTCACGGCTCTGTGTAATGTTAATACACGGATAGTATTCTGGCAGTGTTACTCATGGTTGGTAGATAAATAAAATATACATTAATATCATTTTGATTGACGGAGCAGGTTCTGGAAGCTATGTAATGTAGAAGAGAGATTGAATATATTTTTTTTCATGTTTGATTTTGTAGATTATTTTCTGGCATTCTGGGGAAATTTTGCACGTATGCAGCAATACTTGAATCCTGTATATAATATCTTTGTATGTCGCCCTCACATCATTCTTACTTCTAAGGAAAAGGAATGAATATACCTATGGAAAGCTGTCTAATAATTATATCTGTGGAAGCACATTATCGTGTAATAATAACAATACATTTTACATATTTTTATCTGCTTGCAAACTTCCTGGCAGCCAACATCAGCAGCAGCAAGAAGAAGAGGTGAGCCAGACTCCCCCCTGACGTCACCTCAAGCCCTCAGTGCAGCCCTTAAGAGCTCTGCACGCCTTCCAAATTTCTTGTAATAACCCCGAAACAAACAGTGGGGCAGCGGACCTCAGTCGTCTCGGATCCTCCACACAGACTCTCAGGCCGCGGGAGTGATGACTTTCACCTCACCAGACACAGCCGAGGATTTTCTGATTGATGCCCGGGGAGATTGAAGCACTATTGAGAGATTTGATTTAGCTGATATTTACTGCAAAGAACGGCGAATGTAAACGAACGTAACCCAAGACAAACTCCTCGGAGATGGTTCTTGTGTTCTCCATTTCCAACAGAGCAGAACACATTTCTTTATATTGCATAATGCTGATGGACAACAACTGTTTCATTGTCAAGTTTGTCTGTCTGTCTGCCTGTCTGTTCGTCTGCACCTCTCCATCTTTTTTTTCTTTTTTTTCCCCAGTAGCAAATTTTAAAACATTTCCGAAATCGGCGATGTTTTTATATATACATTTTGTTCATCCGTTGTGTTGACTTGATCGTAACCTACGCATTATTCCGAACTGTATATGGGTTCGGCACCGCCCGCACCAACAGCTGGGTTAGGTTAGGTTAGGTTAGATTAGGTTAGGTTAGGTTAGATCTGGTTAGGTTAGGTTAGGTTAGGTTAGGTTAAGTTAGGTTAGATCAGATCAGGTTAGGTTAGGTTAGGTTAGGTTAGGTTAGATCAGATCAGATCAGGTTAGGTTAGATCAGGTTAAGTTAGGTTAGGTTACAATAGGATAGGTTAGGTTAGGTTAGGTTAGGTTAGATCAGATCTGGTTAGGTTAGGTCAGGTTAGGTCAGGTTAGGTCATTCTTATTCAGGCAAAATGGGGTGGGAAAGACAATGAGACTATATGAAATAATATCCTATGGTTAGTTTTATCACTACAACCCAAGCATCATTTTTCAACTTTTTATTTTTTTTTTTTGCCTTTTTGGTGCAGGTGGTGCCGAACTCTAATACAGAACGTAAATATGCGGCCCGGACTCGATCCTGTGGCATCTACTTTTGGTACATTAGAGCACCTTGATTCTTCCACAGTATGCTAGAAAACAGAACCAGATTAGTAAAGATAATGGTGGCCTGTTGATTGGAGCAGTTTGGAGGAATCAGTTGGTCCAAATTTACCACCATTTTTGCACTGTACTTTCCCCTTAAATTTTTAGAGAGAATTTCATGTTGGAGAATTAAGAACCTTTTTACTGATTCCTCCAAACTACTAAAATAATTATGTTACAAAGTAGATCCCCTGTTTGTAAGTTAAAGTGATCCGTTTTCTGGCATAGCTTTGGAGGATTCAGTAGCCCTCCAATTGGATCATAACAGGTTAATGGAATCCCTGAACCCATGTTATATCTGAGGCAACACATTACAGAATCTAATCTTACCGTCCATGTCGTATTAGGATAAATTGGCTTAGAATAGATTTTTTTATTTTTATTTTATTTTTTTTTCTTGTTACTTCGTCCGGGTCAAGTCCCAGACGTGTTTCTCTATTACATCACTACATGCTGGAAAAACGAATCGGCTCAACTGGAGTGGAAACTGGAATTCCGGTTAGCCGAGATTATCGTTTAAGATACTCAGTCAGTCAGTCAGAGGTTAAAGAGCGTAAAGTGTCAACAACAAGTGGATTAAGGGGGAAGTTTTGTGTTGGTAAATTTGGAGCAACTGAATCCTCCAAACTATTCCAAGCAACAGAACACCATTATTTTTGCTCTTCTGGTCCTGTTTCCTAGCATACTTTGGAGGAATCATGGCACTCCAATGTACCAAAAAAGAATTACCACCTTAAGGGGATAATACACTGTTGGTAAATTGGAGTGCTTTGATTCCTCCAAATGTTGCCAGGAAACAGGACCAGATGAACAAACATAATAATGGTGGCCTGTTGCTTAGTATAGTTAGGAGGAATAAGTTACTCCAGATTTACCAACACTGTACTGTCTCCTTAATAATGAAATAGTTTCCGAGAATTGCAACAAATAATGGTGATGATTAATGTTTAGGAACTAGGAAACAATTATATTTTTTTCTTTTGTGTGAGTGTGTGTGTGTTAATTTTTATTTTATTTTGTTTTTATTGATGTTTTATTTTCTGTAAAGGACATTAATATCAACAATTTAACTCTTTCACTGAGGCTTTGCAGGAATGGGATATATACTCTCTTTTCGTTAGATTGGAAGGCAATTGATTCCTCTAAGGGATGCCATGAAACAGATCACCTATTCCTAACAGTGAGGTCTTTGTTTACTGGCATAGTTTGGAGGAATCGGTTAAATAACAACTCCTCTGCATACAGTAGTTTTACGCTAACTATAACGCCAGATTATTATTATTATTATTATTATTATTATTATTATTATTATTATTATTATTATTAGTATTATTAGTATTATTATTATCATCATCATTATTATTATTATTAAATTTCAAAGGTGAGGAAATAAAGCAGGTTTCTAGCCTTCAATCTTCAACTTCCCCAATACAGAAGTGATGTGGGATATATACAGCATATCCATTTAACTTCCCGCATTACCTCGCTTTGTGCTATGACCTGGAAAACTGACTTCTTGTTGAACTCTTTCGACATGCAGAGAGACGAGCCAGAGGAATGTACTGTAAAAGAAAACTGTAATGATATTCTGATGAGATTTTGGCATTGGAAGAGGTCGTTCCCATTCGCATCTTTTAGGAAATACACACGCACATACATTCATAAACACACACCCTCCCTCACATACATACATATTTATTCATGAGTACACACACACACACACACACACACACACACACACACACACACACACACACACACACACACACTCACACACACACACACACACACACATGTATTCATAAGCAAACACATACACACACATACATTCAACACACAAACACACACACACACACGCAAACACTATCTCTCTCTCTCTCTCTCTCTCTCTCTCTCTCTCTCTCTCTCTCTCTCTCTCTCTCTCTCTCTCTCTCTCTCTCTCTCTCTCTCTCTCTGACATACAAACAACCAAGATCATTACAGAAAATTAGGCACGCTTCGTAGGTCAACTAATAACACATGAAGCATCACCTACAGCATCCACACACAGTCCTATACCCAGCCCCACTATACACACCCACACACCCACTCACACCCTCACACCCACTTAAACCTTCACACACACTCACAGACCCTTACACCCACCACACTCACTCACACCTTCACACCCTCCCACCCACACACAGTCTCTTGTCCAGCCCACTACATACACCCACCCTCACACCCACACAAAGTCCCTTGCTCAAACCACTACACCCACTCACACTTTCACATCCACCACACCCACTCACCCAACCTCCCACCCACACACAGTCCCTTGCCAAGCCCACTACACACCCTCCCACCCTCCCACCCACACACAGTCAGCTGCTCAAACCACTACACTCACCCTCCCACCCACCCACTACCAACTATATTTCATTATCTTCGGTAGTCACATCATCATCATTATCATCAACATTATCATCATTATCATCACCATCAACCTGAGGAGCATCTTTCTAGGGGCCAAGATTTTC
Organism: Petrolisthes cinctipes; assembly: GCA_033782935.1. Classification (NCBI taxonomy): domain Eukaryota; kingdom Metazoa; phylum Arthropoda; class Malacostraca; order Decapoda; family Porcellanidae; genus Petrolisthes; species Petrolisthes cinctipes. Next base: position 33,513 of record JAWQEG010002199.1, on the reverse strand, counting down.
TCGTTTTTTTTTTTTTTTTTTTTTAACTGTGACACGAAACTGATTAGTGTAGATTAGTTTCAGTGTAGGTGGTGTGTGTCCTGTTACAGTTTGGAGGATTCATTGCACTCCAATTTGCCAACCGTATTTGACCCTTTCAAGAATTATGGATTACATTATGGCGATCAGAAGCACGGCTCAGTAGTCCTGGACGAGGTCGCGCTACGCAGCTGCTGCTTTTAGATGTTGCTTGCTTGCTTGCTTGGCTGCTTGCTTGTCGTCTCACCAGTCCAGGATCAAGTGAGGGCATCATAACCCCAGGTGTATTTGACCTGAGGCCATTTTTTATCCTTCCTCGGAGAATCTGCACCGAGGAAATTACTTTTGTTTAGGTTAGACAAATATGTATTGGGTTGTGTAAGGTTAGTGAGGTGAGGTAAAATATAATACATAAGGATAGAGTTGAATATACTCTGGTAATTTAAGGTAGCAAAGGTTTAATTGGGTATGGCTTGATTAAGTCAATAAAAATGTGATTTAATTTGAAGTGGTTAATGGGATACTCACTTTATATCACATGATTGGGTAACACAGATAAAAGTGCAAACATCATTGTAAGCAAAAAAGTAACTTACCGGCCTCAGGTCTAATCCACTAATTTAATGACAGTAAAGTATCGGGTAAGTGGGAGTCTTCCATTCTGTGCCTTCAATTCTCACCTCTTTCAGTATAGAGAATTGTTAGTGCAAAAAATTGACCAAGTCCTCCCGTTCCTTCATATTAACAAGTGGTGAACTCTGGAACACTGTACCATCATCATCTATCATCGGACTTACTACGACTTACGCTCCTTCAGTCGCAATGTGTCTCAGCATCAAGAACGATAATGGTCATGGTTTTCGACCTCTTTCACTCTATTTATATATGTTTGTTTTTCTTTTCATTTCACAAGAAGGACATTAAGCGGGTTCCTAGCCTTTAGTCCTCAACTCTCTCAATATAGAAAGTGGGCAGTGTAAACATTCCATTCAGTAAAAAAAACGTCGCTAGTGTCTCAAACAGGGTACACTTGGAGACGTTGTGACCAGGCGAGGTTAGCGGGGCGTGACCCTCTAAGGATGGGTCAACAGCCGGGCCCCAGACAGCTGGTGCCATCACCGCGGGGGTCATCACACCACATTTTTTCCGTGCACACCTGAGGCTTCCTTGACAGTTTTTTAGACCCAGTGAGTTTCCTTTGCTAAGTATTAAGTACACGTGCGGCTTCTTTCGCATAATTATTATTTTTTGTGAGATAATGGGCTCAAATTTGCAGATGAGTTTGCTGATTTTTATTCATGGGTTTTTACTTAATATTTCATACTAAATTATAATAAGTCGTCTCCAGATACATGGCTTCCCCGAAAGTTGTCAGTCTTCCTTTCGGTTCCAGCCAATATTCCAAGATAGTGATTACCATACTTAATTGAGTGAATGAGTAAGATTATGAAAAGGAAGTAAGGACGGAGACACAGAGGCGGGACAGTGAGCACGAAGGAAAATGAAGGAAAGGAGGGACAGTGGAAGAGAGGAAAGAGATTGTTATGGTCCAAAGTGGCTTTCATACCCTTAGATTTTTGCTCACATCTCTCAAGGTAATACCCACAATGGGGCTCCTAACATAAATATGGAAGATCTCCACTCGCGGTTTAGGTTGACGAATATAGACTGAGCGACCCCTGCGTCCCTTGGTAAACACAACCTTAATGGTGGGTGAGCACGGTTGAGCGGTGAGGCGGACGTGCTGGTACGGTTGAAGAGTCCCTTCTTCTTCAGCTGTTCCTCGACCCTCCTGAGACTCTCCGTCGCCACCGCTTCATTGAGCACCTCGTGACACACACATGCTCAAAGACACAACAAGGACACACATCATAATTAATTTATGCACACGGGCATACTTTCATACCGGTACTTTACAAGTTTTTATGAACGCAGATACACATATTTCCCTGGACGGACGAAAATCAAAATACTGATTCAGGTGCCTAGAAGTGAGTTATTTGAGTGAATCTTATAAACCAATAACTAGTTTGGGGATATTGCTTGCAAAGACGTGGGCAACAGTTTAGAGTTATAGCTCCCTTCTGACCCAAGCCAATCCTTTTCTTCGTTCGTGCATGCTGTCACTTCTCGCTGCCTCTGTCTCTTTTTTGCTTTTTTGCCACAAAGTCTTCTATATCGTAGTAGTCTTCTTTAAAATTACATGTCTAAAGCAGAAGACTTTGGAAGGCCGAGCGGAGTTGAAAGTCATCGCTGATGATTAAAGTCACTACGGGAATATTTTCCTTTTAATCATTAGGTTATGTTTCTTTATTGGAAGAAATTACAATTGATTCTTCTTTCTTTCATTGATTAGTTTGGTGATGATATCTGGTATGGTCTAGGAGGAGTTAGGTTCGGACATTTCCAAACTCTGGGGCACAAGAACCACCAAAACCACCAGGCCAAAAAGCTTTTCAAAATCATGGGCAATATAAATGTCTGAAAATTTAGAAGACTCGCTCCTCTCGGGAATAATTTTACATCATCACCACCATATGGCACTGTAAAATGCAGATACTTGGAATATATTTTGTTCAAGTGTAGATAGACTGATTCAGTGTCTTCCCTTCATAATGCTTGGTCTATATAGATTTTTTCATATTCTTAAAATTGGAATAGAATCAACGATCGGTTCAAAGCTCATGTTAGAAGCTTAAGGGTGGTAATTCTTTTTTGGTACACTGGAGTGCCTTGATTCCTCCAAAGTATGCTAGGAAACAGGACCAGAAGAGCAAAAATAATGGTGTTCTGTTGCTTGGAATAGTTTGGAGGATTCAGTTGCTCCAGATTTACCAACACAAAACTTCCCCCTTAAGGTTCTAGTCTAGGGGCATTGGTGAGGTTATGTGTAGGAGAATCATCCAACTCCGCTCCAGTTTCTCTACGTGTGAGCGGTCAGGGCCTAGTCAACACTCCAAACTTTCAACAAGGCTGAACAAATAAGATCTCTTCTTCACCGTTCGTGAGGTTTTAGTAATAATACTCTCTTGACGCACAGTTGGACACACAAATCCGTGGTATACCGATGCTGGGTCGTTTTGCGCTATGTAGTAATTTTATATATAGCAGTTGTATGTATGAACTGTTTGTGTAATAACCGATTAAAATTACCAAGATATACAGCATTAATTAATAAGGTGCATAGATCGCGATTCATACTAGCATATAATATGGTAAAACACACACATATCCCACCAGCAACTACACCACAGATTTTTGCATCCAACTGTCGACCCTCCATTCTGAAACGATGCAAGTCTCTTGAATAAATAAGTAGATTGCATGCAAATGAATGCACTGGCAAACACTGACCAATACATACTGTACACATGTTATTTTTTCAGTATTATTAAGTATATTGTAACAACACCGGTATATTCACGACTTAAAGATATGCCCTTGGCTTCTTGAAAAAATACGAGTCATGTATGAATATTCCCCACATATTATTAGTATGTTTATAATTAATTACCAGAATGATTCCTCCAAAAAATTCCAAGCAACAGACCACCGGTTTTTTTTTTTTTTTTGCTTCGGTTTCCTTGTATGCTTTGGAGGAATCAAGGCGCTCCAATGTACCAACAATGTATTTCCCTCCTTTTAGGTCGAGGCGTGTGGTATATAAATCTATCTTTGCACATCAACAGAATCTTGGCAGCGGTTTCACGGCTGTAGATGTGGTGCGGAAGTTATAGGAAAAATAGTTCTTTGATTAGCGTGAAGGCTGTATTATCAGGCGGGGTCTACCTACCACACACACACACACACACACACACATAGACGTACACGCAAACTCACACGCACACTCGCACTCGCACACACACACACACACACACACACACACACACACACACACATAGACCTACACGCAAACTCACACGCACACGCACACTCGCACTCGCACACACACACCCACACTCTCTCTCTCTCTCTCTCTCTCTCTCTCTCTCTCTCTCTCTCTCTCTCTCTCTCTCTCTCTCTCTCTCTCTCTCTCTCTCTCTCTCTCACACACATCCGTCACTAGACAAGAGATGAGTCTGGTTTATGGTGGTCGAGGAAACGGTTATATGAATAGTGAAAAGAAACTTACTCCGGGAATGGAAGCGTAATTTTATGGTAAATCGTGGAAAGGCGAAGGTGAAAGGAATATATATACTTTTATGGGAACGTCGCGGGCAGGTCTGAATGTATGGAAAATTTAACTACACGGAAAAAGGGAATATCGGAGGAGAGTCGGAGAAAGTTTTGAAAAAGGAGGATATTTTTTTTGAGAAGAGAATACGATATTAAATTATGATCGGATGTAGGAAATAATATGTTTTTTTTTTATGGAATGATCTAACGACGCTGCGGAAATGGATACAAACTGAATAATTTCGAAAAGGGATGTGTAAATGATAAGAAAAAAAATCCGGAATGTGTAAAAGATAAAAAAAAAAAAAAAAAAAATCCGGAATATGTAAAAGATGAAAAAAAAAAAAAAAAAATCCGGAATATGTAAAAGATTAAAAAAAAAAAAAAAAAAAAAAAAAAAAAAGTCTGGAATAGGCTGAGTGGAAGGGTAACTCAAAAGAGAGAATACATTTAGCACAGCCTGAATGAAGGTACACACTACACCCTACAACAACAAATATCATGTCCGCTAACACCAGAGTAAGGAAGTGTAACAACATCATGGTCTGTGGAGTAGTGTGCTTACAGTATATATATCATAAATTATCTTTCATTTATTCATACGTAACTATAGATGGAGCAGAAACCCGTCTAGAGTTCCCACGAGAGTTATTATGCTAGTTACATAAAAAGTGAGCAAGCACAAACTCTACAAGAAGCACCATGTGTGATTACAGTGACCTTTGGTGTTAACGGACGCGACTTTAGACTCTGACTGTACACGTACCCTTGACGCCTCTATAATTATTATCTCTTGACCCAGATTGTACAGTCGGCGGCAAATGTCCTCACGCTACATTTATCAAGTCATGAATTAAGTGTGGAAATATTAGCTTCACGGGCTCGTAAAAAAAAAAAAAAAAAAAAAAATAATTACTCCCTGGATGTCGTATTTCTGAATGGTGAATGTGTTTATTCGATGTTTAACCTTTATGTTATCTTATTAGTAGTGCTGGGTGAGGCGACACGACTTTTGCCGCCGACTGTACCCTAAGAATCTCATATATATTTTGGCCTAAACTGTATCCAATTAAGGAACCTGTGATGTAGTCAGAAATTTGGAGGTAAATAAGTCCCTCTATTATTACCACGAAACAAACACCAATAGGGAAGGAGCTTGTTTCGTGGCATAATCAGGAGGAATCAGAAGCCTCTAATTCCCATACACGATCACAGGGTTCTTAATTAAGGAGTTTCATATTATACCCTTTGGCCCAGACTGTACCGTAAAGAGTCTCGGTATACCTTATGGCCTAGAGACGGTAAATCCAACCCTTAGAGACAAAGTGAGTGAGTGAGGCCTTTCGTAGACAACTCTCTCTCTCTGCCGGCCTAAAAAGTGTCCCGCGGGGTGGCTACCAGCGGGAATCTTCCGGTCCAACGTTATCGATTTGTGAACTGTATCAGGGGACCTATGAGAAGTTATAGGGATGTAAAGGTCGACGCAGGCTCTCTCTCCCCTTCTGTCTGTCTTAATAACGTTCTCACGGTCGATACTCTGAAGCAATACTCCAAATGCTACAAGTATACTGCTTGGTTCTACTGTAGTGCTTGCATTATTGAGTTGAATATAAATCAGTCCACTTATTTCAGTCTTTCCTCCCTTTGATTATTTAATTTATCTGTTCTAGTGCTTTTCGGCGTCTCGATTTCTTCATCTTATTTCTATACACTTTATGTTTGAGTGTCTATTATAAGTCGTCACTCATAACAAATTAATTGGACAAAGGGAAAATAATTGAATCCAAATATTGAATTGTCATCAGTACTTTATAAAGAT
>JAWQEG010002199.1:0-22500 GCA_033782935.1 Petrolisthes cinctipes | reverse complement strand
AAGGTGTTTACAATCTAACGCCCCATATGATTGAGTGAACAGCAGCATATGGGTGAGTGTGAACAGTGGCTACAGAATTTTTTTAATAATCACTGGGTCGTAGCAGATGTATACAGCTTTATATATATATCATCATGTTGTGTGAAAAAAAAAAAAAAAAAAAAAAAAAAAAAATTAGCTGATGACTGTTCACGTGTCGGGAAATAATTATATGAAATGTTATGGAATTTCGAAGACTCCAAATATTTATACCTCCTTATGTTATCATGGCAGGAAAAATATAGATGAAAAACCACATCATGTCTGACGCGTTTCAGAAATATTGTTACAAGAGAATGTTTTTTAGCATTTTATTATGAGACCAGACGAATCAAAAGATCAATTTCAGGTTCTTTTATTTCTATTCTTCTCAATCACTCTGTCCCTCCCTCTCTTCCTTGCTCCCTCCTTCCCTCCTTCTCGCGGTCATTCTTTCTTGTACACTATTCAGTCATCTATTTTCGCCCTCACTCCAGCGTTCCCCACCTCCCTAGTTTCCCCACCCCCTCCGCCAACCTCTCCTACCCCAGCTTGTTGCCGGAGCGGAAGTAGGGGACAGGTGAGGCCAGGTGAGTCGGATGAGCAGCCTTTAAACAGCTTGGCCTATACCTACCCCTCCCTGCCTTTCCCCTACCCCTACCTGCCTTTCCCCTACCCCTCCCTGCCTTTCCCCTACCCCTCCCTGCCTCTCCCCTACCCCTCCCTGCCTTTCCCCTACCCCTCCCTGCCTTTCCCCTACCCCTCCCTGCCTTTCCTCTACCCCTCCCTGCCTTTCCCCTACCCCTCCCTGCCTTTCCCCTACTCCTCCCTGCCTTTCCCCTACCCCTCCATGCCTTTCCCCTACCCCTCCATGCCTTTCCCCTACCCCTCCAAGCCTTTGCCATACCCACCCTTCCCCCTGTATCACCCCTACACACCCACCTATCGTATTTTCTTTCTCCTGTCACCCACATTAGACATCCACTCTTTGAAATCCATCCACTCCCACTTCTACAATATCCACATCTATCCCTCATTCACCCATCCACTTATTTTACTTTATTTTCCCCCCTTCACCCACTCCAGATATCCACCACCCACTGCTCCACCTTCCACTCTTTGACACCCACTCAACCCCTACACTTCAGATCCTTCTTTACACCTTCCCACTATCTTCATCCCTTACCCATGCATTCTCTCTGTTTTTCTCATCCCTTCCTCCATCTCACCCACCAACTCGTCAAAATCCATCCATATCTATCGCTTTCCCCACATTTCTCTTATCTCCCCATTACCCTCATCCACATCCGTCTTGCCATGCACCGCTACCCACCCTTTCCCTCCCACGATATCCATCTCTCAGGCGACCCTTCCTCAACCACACTATAATATAACTTACCTTCTGTATACCCCCTTAGCCTTGGTCCATTTCTCCGCTGTATATTTTAACCCACTTCCCTTCCCCCGAGCATAAATTTCCTCCCTGCATAAAGAAGGACCTCTGAACTCTTACTATAATACTCGATTTAGCACTGAGGACTGATACAACCACGAATATCCTTCACACACGATAGTACATAAGGGTACTGGGAATGAATGCGTAGGGGAGAGACGCCCCCTTCACCCCACCTTTGACCACTTTTCCCTCCTCTAATCCTCCTCTTCTCCCACCGCCCCCACGCCATACCCCCCCCCACCCCCACCCCCCCCACCCCCACCCCCACCCCCACACCCACACCCACACCCACACCACACACACACCACACACACACCCACACCCACACCCACACCCACACCCACGCCTGAGGATGCACGTGTCTGTTTTTGTTCACTTTTTTGTCTTCCTTCTCCATAGAAATTTTTCCTCCGGATGCACAGTGAGGCTAATGATTATAATGATAGGAGTTTATGGTGGTTTTATGAAAATGCGAATGAAGTATGTAAAATAGGGAAAGGAACATGATAATTAGTGGTGCACTTCATTTTTAAAATTATATATTATTCAGTAAACTTTTTATAATAAACTCGTACCGAAAGTGTAGTAAAAATCTATAACACTAATGTCCAAAATGTAGAGCTATAGTGAATATTATAATGTACAGTGATGTGTAATAAATATTTAACACTAATATAGAGAATAATTTTGGTTTATGCTTTACCAACACACACAACAATGTCACTTTATATTATAGGATATCTTGCATTTTGAAAAACGTTTTTGGTTCATGTAATAATGATATAATTTTACGTAAATAATATATAGCCTATATATCTGGTTGACTCCTGTGGCATTTCCAACTAACTCGTTTATAACCTGTAAACAGTTCACTAAGTTCTGGTACGAAGATAAAGAAAATAGACTTTATATCTAATTTGAGTAATCCTGGATTCAAGTAGGTCTGTACAAGGCAAAATAAATATTGACACACATCATCAGAACGCAACTCGGGAACAATTACCAATATTGTCTTGTATGGATAGATACTTCAGTTCTAGTTCAAATCACCTCCTCCATCCCTGTCGCTACAATTGCCACCAATTTTCTCCACGACACACCAGGTTCGAATCCCAATATGGCTCACTCCGATAATTTAGGTCTTCAAGTGGCCATTCCAGCCACCTTGTCCCTCAGCACCCACAATTGTGATCACTCTTCGCGACCCTTAAGAACCGTCATCTTTGCCCCAGACCTCCCTTATTACCCTCCCAAGCAACCTCACCTGAGTGGGTCCAGCCGTGAACCTGGCCGTCAGGTGGGTAGCGGGTCTGGTCAATACAGTCGAGACTCCTGGTACCTGGAGGTGGGGTAATCGACCGTGTGTGTGTCACGCCTTCGTGACAGGACGCAGAACTTGCCAACTCACATATCCTTGGTGTCTCCTCGTTCTTCCCATATATCCTCGGTGTTCATGTTTACGGCCTACACTATAAATAAAGGTTAGGAATGCCCAGGGTGGAACACAGTAGATTGGAAAAAACCATGATCATATATCACGGAGAAATAATATGTAACTAGAATAATATAGATCTGGAAATAAACATAGATTTAAGAAGTAACAAACATGGGAAAGTTGTTTATACATGTAGAACAAGTATTGGATACACGGTTAGAGTTACAGAAATGCGGCCAAGAGAACGTACCGAAGCTAAAACATAGAACAGGATGGAAGGATAGCATTAACATATTTGATATGAGTTACAAGAAAGTAACTGACGACGCCAAGGAAAAAGAATATATATGAGAGGCGTAACATTGATTTTGTAGCATAGTCCAAATTAAAAATATCAGTTGTGTCTACAGGAACAGAATTATCACTATATTTGTTCAGAAAGTAAATAAACACTTTGCCCAGGACAGCAATTTCCTCTCACAACCTAACCTTGAAGTCTTTAACAATGGAATTACTGGTATAGGCAGTATTTTACCCTGTTTTGTTGACGCTTTGTGGACCTAATGATAGGCATTACACCAACAGGTCAATAACCGGAAAAAAATGTTTGTCAGAGCAAAATAATTACTAAACAAAGGTGTACTCTCTCGTCACATGTTTTTTTTATTCTTTACATTATAATAAATAATTCTGCTCTTCTAATACAGTATTACACGGAGGCCATTACAGTCTTATCAAGATTGCTAAATAGAAGGTTTTTGTTGGAAATACTATAAAGGTTTACGCCCAGAAACCTGTTAATTAAAGCGACTCAAAAAAGGGTTTGGGGAGACTTAACATGAAGGAAGGATTTCTTGTGATTCCTATACAAGTTATTACACTTACCCAGATCAGAACAAGGAATAAATTAATTTAACAACAACTCCTACATTAAGGGGAGAGCATACTTTTAGTACGTACATTGAAACGCCTTGATTCCTCCATTGTATGCCAGGAAACAGGACCAGATTAACAAAAATAATGGTGACCTGTTGCTGGGGATAGTTTGGAGGAATCAGTTACTCCAGTTTTATCGATAGTACACTACCCCGTTATTACCCAGATCACCACTATATAAACAAGACATTACTGTATACCGTACACGTGCTAAGCTGAGACTTCCTTTGTACTTCCTTTGTATATTTTGAGACGAGAATACACAAGTGCTAAGCCAAGTGCTTCTCATGGTTTCCCTTATAGTCCTTCCTCCAGACACCAGATGGCTTTTAATTGCTCTATCGGCCACCAGGGGCGAGACACATCATCGCCATTAACAGGTGTGAGATGTAAGTACTATAAATAGGCCTAAAGGTGATGGAGTTTAGAGTGTTGGCAACCCAATGCTGATCAAACAGGCTGGGGGGTATTATATGCAGTAAATTGGACGGTGTTGTTGGTGTGGATGATTTGGGTAGATGCTGCATGGGAAGTGGAAGAAATTAACAGGCATGAGTGGTGAAGCAAAATGTGTGTGTGTGTAGAGTGTGTGTGTGTAGTGTGTTGTGTGTGTGTGTGTGTAGTGTGTGTGTGTGTGTGTGTGTGTGTGTGTGTGTGTGTGTGTGTGTGTGTGTGTGTGTGTGTGTAGTGTGTGTGTGTAGTGTATAGTGTGTTGTGTGTGTGTGTGTAGTGTGTGGTGTGTAGTGTGTGTGTTTGGGTGTAGTGTACGTGTGTGTGTGTGTGTGATGAGGAAAGTGGGGTTATGTTGAAGAGGGTGGTGGTGGTGGTGGGTGGGAATGAAGGTAGGGTAGGGAGGATGTAGGTAAGGGAGAGTGAGGGAGGGAGGGATGGAGGGAGGACGGGGGATGATGAAGTGCATGGGGGAAGAAGGGAGGGAGGGAGGAAGGGAGAGAGGATGTAAGTGTGGGTGAGAGTATGGGTATGATGGAGTGGGTGGGTGGAGGTGGCGTGGGTGGGTGGGGTGGGGGGGGACATAGGTGGGCACGAGCCAGGCAATAACAGCTGGCGTGTGGGGCTACCTGCCGACCCCCTCACCCCCTCCTTTTTCACCCACCTCCCTCCAGCTCTTCCTCCCCCTCTTCTCCATCTTTCCTCCCTTCCTTTTTCCGTTCTTCTTCATTTCACTTAGCATTGTCTCTCTCTTCTCACACTTTCTTTCACCTGTGTGCTCTATCCTCTGCTTTACTTCTCCACCTCACTATTTTCTTCTTCTTCTTTTTCCTTCCCTTTCTTTCTTTATCATCTACGACCCCCTGATCTTCATTACTACATCAACTTACCCTTTTCTCATCCCATTCCCTTCTCTCTTTCCACTTTCTGTAAATAAAAGAGAGTTATCTGTTGCAGATAAAATGTAGAGCTTCTGATTCCTCTCAAGGATGCCATTAAACATGTAAACGTATGTAGTATCTAGGACTCTAGGTTATAGGCACATTGAAGAGGATTATTAATGATAAAATAAGTCTTCATCGATCTTCCCTAACTGTTTTATTTGAGAGAGTGTGTGTAATGTACGTGTAACTCACATTTGTGCCAGAGAAGGAGATATTGGCAGGCAGACAGAGAGATAGGCAAACAGGTTGAAAAACAGGCAGACAGATTGATAGCTTGTGTGGTGTGTGTGTGTGTGTGTGTGTGTGTGTGTGTGTGTGTGTGTGTGTGTGCGTGTGCGTGTGTGTTGTTACCTTGCATCTGCTCTCTACATCCCTCGGTCCTTCCTCCGTGTGTGTATTCAAGAGCCATAATCTCCAGAATAATAGTATTTGCTGCACGGATCATTACAGACAGTCGTACACATTCCTCCCTCTTCCCCTACACACACGTGGAAGAGGAAAAGAGAGATAGAGAGAGAAAAAAAAATCGAGCTAGCACACTTTGCTCTGGATTCTGTCTTGCGTAACGCCTCCAAGTTCAATGTTATCTTGACGCTCATTTTTCGTCTTTCATTCTTTCTGTCGTTTTTTTTTAACCCTTGATAAAGTTTTTGTTCGTCTTCAGAGTCATTGTGTTCTTTTTCCCTTTTTATCTTCCCCTGTGGTGTGTCATTTTAAGCCCGTCTTTCTTAGGCCCAGACGCCCCTGCTCCATGGACACATTTTAATGGATTCAACCCTGGTATGAGATCTGTCTACTCATTGCCATGGAGTTGTGAGTATTCATCTTATTCTCTGCTGCTCTGTCTTGAGAAATTTAGTGAGACGGACAATACTGACAGAAAATGCACGACATATATTTCTTAAACTTGATATTAGACGCACTTTTTCCATCAAATTTATAAGATGAAAATATACACCCGCTGCTCAGAGGAAAGAAGTCAGTATAACACATGCACTTAATTGACTTTGCAAATTCTTGGTAAAATAGTTCTTCTTCTCCTAGTGCTTAATGAACAACAACCCTGCTCCCTTGGAAAAATGTCGTCGACCATGAAGGGATTTTGATTTCGCTGAGACGTTGGAATTTGAGGAGAACCCAAGGAAAGAATGGAAAGGTCAATGTTGTGTTTGGGTTGTTGGAGGTGCATGGATGGACGGTAGGAACACTCACCTGGCGTGGGTGTGGTTGTGTATCCTAGAGGGCGGGGCTGCTGGGATCACACACACACACACGCACACATACACGCAGACATATACTCACTCGCACACTCACACGCACACTTGCACACACACTCACTCACACGCACACTCACACATTCACACTCAAACTCACACTCACTCTCACTCACACGCACACACACACACACACGCACACTCACTCGCACACTCACTCGCACACACACACACACACACACACACACACACACACACACACACACACACACACTCGCACACACACACACACACACACACACACCAGCATTCTTACCATCAATTCTGTGCCTGCTGAAAATGTAAGTAAACTCGAAATTCAACGACGAATATTACTGAAGTTTGTCAAAAGTAGGAAGGCCTTAGTATGTATCCAATCTATACCTCAACTTTACACCATCAAGACACGAGATGAAGCGGGGCCTGTGTTCACTCCTTTACTATATACACTTGACGTTTACCACCGAACCAAGTATAGCAGTAAAAAATAACATGGAGTAAGAATTTCAAGATACAGTCCAATGCTGTACAGTACACTCGCAATCCAAAATATGTATCCAGGCTTGCTTCGAATAGCCTGATCGAGTAATAAGTGAGCTCAAGCAAATATAAAACAGGATAAGCATTGTAATTGGTTCACTAGTATGTCAAATGATTCGAAACCTCAACAAGACCTGGATACAAATTTTGGATTGCGAGTGTACATGCGCCTATACTGAAGTGAATGTTGTTATTTCAGACCTGTGTGACACTTGTCTTTTAGGATATTTTTGAGGACGCACACTTATCAATAGAGACCGAACAGTAGAACAACCTCTCGAAGCTTTCCCAGGCGTCTCCAAAAATATAACATGGACGAGATTGGCCACGGCATTGAGGTCAGGCTAGGTCAAAGGATCCCCCGCTGTAGATTGAAACCCTGTAGGCCCTCCCGTTATCCTATTGTCTCGCCTCCTTCCTTCCCCGGTTCCTTACAAATTGGAAATGAGAGTCCGTGTACCGTTAAGGATTGGACCAGAAGAGGGGCCCAGCCAGTGTGACAATGTGTGGATTAGGTCCCTTGGGGGTGTGTATAGGTATGGTGGGAAGATATGGGGCTGGGTTTGTTTGTTTGTTGTGGTCTTGTTTGTTGTTGTGGCGTTGGTGTGGTGGGGAGGGTAGCGTATCTCAGGTGTGGAGGATGTTGCGTTGTCGCGGTAAGAATAGCAGTAGAGGTGGTGGTGTGTGTGTATTGTGCTGTTGTTGTGTATAGGGTAGTGTGCCTGTGTTGTGGTGTGGTGTGGTAGTGAATGTATTGTTCGAAGTATAGTGGTATATTTGTTATTTTAGTGGTGTTGTCGAGGAGGTTAGCTTATCTGTATTGTGGTGTATGGTGTATAAGTAGTGTGTTGTGGGTGGATGATTCATGGTTATAGCTAGTGTTTAAACAAGTACACTCGTGATACATAATTTCTGACCAGAGTGTGAGTAGGAGAAAGCTTCGAATCGCCTGCTATAGCTCATTTCCCCACCCAGTACACTTATAGGGGCTGAGTTCGAATGCTGGGTATGTGTGTGATGCCTGTCGTTCGTCTCTGGTCAGAAATAGTAAAAAGGAAAGTGTCGATAAAGTCAGCTGTTGTGTGAAGGTACAACAATATATATACCATCGAAAATTTCAGTCAGGGAAAGAAGTATTATTCTCCTGTGGTTGAATGGTGTCGATGAAACAGAAGAACCTTTGAGTCATGTTATGTAATTATTATAATTGTATATGCAGAGTTTAAATACTGCATTACCGAATTTTAGCATACGTCGTGATTTCATTTCTCCATCATGGGAAGGAACATAGTGTTTCCTTCCTTTGTACAATAATTCTCCGTTTACTGATGCTGCTTCATTCATTCATTCATTCTTTCCTTATATCTTCTGTCCATCTCATCTTTTATCGCTTCTGTTCCATTCAGACTTTTTCCATTTTCTCGTGTGTCTCTCCTGTCACCTCTAGTCTGTGAAGTACTTCTCTCCTCGTATTTCATCTCCCATCTCATCTCCGTTACCTTAGCAGGAAGTGACCTGGAAAGAAGTAATCTACATTTAGCCTCGAATCTAATTAGAGCGACAAGGTTGAGCTTTTGTGAGGCAGCTTAAGCTCTGCCCCAGGTGTTCCAGTAGGGAGGGGGGCGCGAGCCAAGAGCGGGGGCGGGGGGACACGGGGTTACAAAGAGGGCCCCGCTGGTAACTCAACAGGGGAGGGACAGGGGAGTGACAGGGATGGGAAGAAGGGAAGGAATGATAGGGCCATACAGAGACAAGGAGGTGGGGTACGGTATTTGCCATTCACTCCGAATTTAATATGTTATCGTCGCGTGTAGAAAAGGGGATGAAAGGAAGCTGATGGCGACTCGACAGGATGAGGAATAGGGAAAACGGGCAGGAGGTATAAGGGAAAATCTGGAGATAAAAATAAGGAAGGTGGAAAGCATATGGAATGAGGAAAGGGGGTAATGACAGAGGTGTTATTCAGCAGAGGATATGGGCATAAGAAATGGCATAATTATAAGAATTGGCATATAATAGTGAATAAACATAGTGAAAACTGGAGGGGGAGGAGATGTAAAGCAGGGAAGATTATGGCAGAATAAAGGAAAATATAATAAACAAAGGAAAAGGGAAGGAAAAGACAAGGACAGGAATGAGTGGGAGGATAAGAAAGAACAAAGAAATAACAAGATTAAAAGAAATGAAAGAGCCGGGGCAGCTAGGGATGAAATGCAGAGAGAATAGGGAAAGAAGAACGGACAGCGTTATGAATGGGGGAAAGAGGGAAAGAGGCGAGAGCAGAGATGAGCAGCAGACAGAACAGGAGAGGGACATGGGGTGGGTGGGTGAGAGATAAAGGCTAAGCTGTTCACGGAATATTTGATATGATACCGTCGCGTGTGGTTAACAGGATGAAGACTAGTGAACCTGGCCAGAAGGAGGGCAGAACCACCACCACCACAACAACAACCAACCCACACTCAAGTCAGAAACGTAAAATTTTAAGATAATGATATAGAATTCACCCACAATGGATAATGCAGAATAATGGCTACTAGCTATTTTATTTTAACGATGCATTTTACTCACTTCCTTGCTATGTAAAGGGGAGTTCTGCATCATATATACATACATCAGGACAGCTTTAAAGTTATTTATGTTTTGTGTCTTGGCTTATGTAGCTATCATGTGTTGTGTTGGTACAGAAGAAAATAAAAAAGTCATCGAGTATTTTCTTCAATATTCGTATTAATAATGCTAACAGAGTTCCATCACATCTATATTTACCAGCATAGTTTATTATTCATGTTGATATTATGTCAATAATTGTAATATTTATAGTGATGGAAATAAATTCGACGAGGTTTTGATTTTATCTGTACACACACCAAAGATAAACAATATTCCTTTCCAGTCATGAACCTGTTACATTCACTGACTCACGGAAAAGGTCTGCAACTTAATTTTGACATTTTTACCCATGAACAATTGATGTTTATTGCATGAAACTTGGATGACCAATAATTATACCTGGGATGAGTGACAGAGAGGAACGAGAGTAACACCGACAAGGAAAAATCATCAGGTGTAGTAAAAAGAAAAGTGTCGATAAAGTCAGCTGTTGTGTGAAGGTACAAAAATATATATACCATCGAAAATTTCAGTCAGGGACAACTACAGAGAAGTGGGAACCTAAAGTGATGTGTGTGAGAGTACCAAGGACGGTATTGTTTATAACTCGTGTGTGTGTGTGTGTGTGTGTGTGGTTGTGGGTGTGGGTGTGGGTGGGTGTGTGTGTGTGTGTGTGTCATTATATTGTATAAGGTGTATATCATAATTTATGTGTATTATTATTATATGTGTGTTGGGCATGCTATTTATTTATTCGTCACATATAATATCTGCATGGTTTTGTGAAATGTTCCAAAAATTGTGGTAGACGACATGATGATCTTTCTGCTTCTGTCTGGATCGAGTCTCTCCGCTTCACTGACTGTTTCCTTCCCATGCAGGCGAAACGAGTCTTGTCAGCGCAGTGTTGCCATGTTTTACTGACTGGGCAGGGGTTCTTTGTCCTTCCCTCCTGTAGACGACTTGCATGAGGTCCAAGAAATCAATTAAGTCCTCCTTGCCCAGAATACACTTACTAGAATTTTTCCTACTTTAATTAATTAACTTGATGGAACCCAAGCCAACCAACCATTCCTAACGCAACACACAGATAATTTATTTTTATTTTTATCGTAATCAAGCGAAAACTAGGAATTTAATCCAGGTCATTATTTGAAGGAAGCTGTCAAATATTCTTAAGGGGGAAATTTGGTGTTGGTAAATCTGGAGCAACTGAATCCTCCAAACTATTCCAAGCAACAGAGCACCATTATTTTTGCTCTTTTGGTCCTGTTTCCTGGCTGGCATACTTTGGAGGAATCAAGACACTCCAATGTACCAAAAAAGAATTACCTCCTTAATTAAGTCAATCGAATGTGTGTAGAATCTTTTGCCTGCAACTATACAATAATCTTTTCTATAGTGGAAAGGTTGTATCATGGTTTAATCCGACCACACTTAGGAGGTAGTCTGCCGGACCTCCTTACCTCACCTGTCATCACACCTCTTTGCTATTTTCACTGCCAGTTTTTTTCTCTTTGCCTCACTGATGACCACGTCGCAAGTGTGTGTGTGTGTGTGTGTGACTGTGTGTGTGTTTATGCTTGTGTGTGTGTGTGTGTGTGTGTGTGTTTATGCTTGTGTGTATGTGTGTTTATGCTTGTGTGTGTGTGTGTGTCGATGATAACATGGACTTCGCTCTAAATATAACATTGTTTGGAGCAGTCGGCAGCCCTCAAAATTTAATTTGAAACCACAAGAGAGTATCCCCTTAAATGTAAATAAACAAAAGCAGAACTTCTCGTCAAGGTTTTTCCCAGACTGATCAAGCCGCCACCTTCCTCCTCACACCACCACCACCTCCTTATCCTCCTCCTCCTCCTTATCCTCCTCCTCCTCCTTATCCTCCTTATCCTCCTCCTCCTCCTTATCCTCCTCCTCCTCCTTATCCTCCTCCTCCTCCTTATCCTCCTCCTCCTCCTTATCCTCCTCCTCCTCCTCCTCCTTATCCTCCTCCTCCTCCTCCTCCTCCTCCTCCTCCTCCTCCTTATCCTCCTCCTCCTCCTCCTCCTCCTCCTCCTCCTCCTCCTCCTCCTCCTCCTCCTCTTGCTTGGTTAGTGTTTTAAAATTCGAGTTTAGTGCTGGATTCAATGATGTATGAACTCCTATTAGCCAGGTGTGCCCAGAGCTTGTTGTGGTTTGTGGTTTCGGTTGAGTAGAAATTCAGCCAACGACTTCAGTATCTGACGACGTGTCCTTTTTACAAGACGGAAACTTGACCACAATTTGTGTTTCTTCACCGTCTAGAAATTATGCCCCACTGACATATTTTAGTCTGGCAAAGTTCCGGTGGGGTTAGCTGCTTCTAAACAAACCAAATATCAATAAGTAGGTTAGTTTAGCAGTTGCGTTCCCAATTATTCTTAACTCGATGTTCCCTATTCATTTATTGAGGGCCCTATCTGTGGTTCAGTCAGAAAATTAGAGTCAAATGAATCCTTCAAACATTATCACGAAGCAGTACCACGACCCAGTCCATAATTGTTCAAAGCAGTAAACCTAAAAAATTTGTCCTGACCTTATAGACGGTTAACGAGGAAGAGGGTAACCCAATCCTGGCCAGTGTGTCCACCGAGGAAATATTACCGGAAACCACTTCGCTGATAGCCTAAATAAAAATGGCTTGAGATAAGTTGGGATAAGTTAGGCGAGGTAAGATCAGGTAAGGTTTGATTTGATTAGATAATAGCGTCACAATACTGCAAAATATACAGCTATAAGCGTATTTTTTTGCTCATGTATGTCTGAAGTAGTATGAGAGTGCTTTCCTTTACCACGAGGGAGTATAGGACTACCAGTGTATGTCGAGCCTGGGTGGGTTGTGAGTCAGGGAACAGAGGAGGAGGATCAGGTGATGGAACCCGACTCCACTCACCGCCACCCGACCCACTCTTTAAGGGGTTCAAGTTAGTTGTGGGGGATTATCAAGCCTTTGTGAAACGGATATAGTCGTTATCATAATAAAACGAGGGGGGCATTTGGTGAGGCCTTTCCTGGTACACTTTTTCTGGATTCTTGAAGTGAATGTTGAGACCTCATGGATAGGCTACATGCACGTCGGGAAAATACAGGTGTTATATATCTTAATTGGATAGTATACTTTTGATACATTAGAGCACCTTGAATCCTCCAAAGTCTGCCAGGAAACAGGACCAGTTGGACAAATATAATGGTGTCTTGTTGCGTGGAATGGTTTGGAGGAATCAGTTGCTCCAGATTTACCAGCAGTATACCATCTCCTTAAGCATAACTAGGGCGCAACTTAGGAATGAATATCTTTTGTCTGGTAAAGCAATTAATACATACGTAAAATAAATGAATCAGATGTAACATAGTACACTTATAAACGGAGATTCGCCAACAGTAGGATTCACTTTTATTTCTAAGCTCCACCTACTAGAAAACAACAACAACAACAACAATAACAACTATTATGCGCACATTCACACTATTACACACATACACACGATATCGCACACGCACACTCATCCATCTGTGTGTGTGTGTGTGTGTGTGTGTGTGTGTGTGTGTGTAGACGTGAGGTGCGTGCGTATTTTCGTACACTGTGGCACAGGAAATACCTGAAGTAGAGACATTTTACCTTGAAGTTTTTTTCCTGCTACAAACTATATAATAAAAACTTTGAAATTACAAGTTACTTCAATTTTTCTTTATACATTTATAAACAGACAGACAGACAGATAGATAGATAAATAGATATAGATAGACAGATAGACAGATAGTCAGACAGATAGACAGATAGATAGACAGGTAGATTGATAAATAGATATAGGTAGACAGATAGACAGATAGTCAGACAGATAGACAGATAGATAGACAAACAGATAGATAGATAGATAGACAAATAGACAGACAGACAGACAGATAGATAGATAGACAGACAGACAAACAAACAGACAGACAGATAGAATGACATACAGTACATACTTTTACACTAACAAATGATACGAGCACATTCACATACTTTATAATCAACTACCCCAACCAACCCTATGTATGTGTGTAGAGACATAAGACCCATCCATATTAATGAGTCACAAAAAGAGAGAGGGAGACAAAAAATTAAAATAAAGTCCCCTTAAGTCAGCTCAATCTCATCCACCACCACCACCACCACCACCACCAGTGTGTTGAGTTTATATATCAACAGAAGGAGTGTGAGGAGAGTGTTAATGAGGCCTGCCTGGTGTGGAAATGGTCACTGCTCTGTTGGCCTTATGGTTCACGCGGTAGGTAGCCACTAACTATATCACCATTGAGGAAGGGGAGTGTGTGTGTGTGTGTGTATTTTTTCTATGTGTTTTTTAATGTGAGTGTGTGTTTGTTAGTGTGTGTGTGTATGTGTGTGTGTGTGTGTTTTTTTTTTTTTTTTTTTGTTAGTCAGTGTGTGTGTGTGTATTTTTTTTCTGTGTGTTTTTTAATGTGAGTGTGTGTGTGTGTGTGTGTGTGTGTGTGTGTGTGTGTGTGTTTGTTAGTTAGTGTGTGTGTGTGTGTGTGTGTGTATTTTTTCTGTGTGTTTTTGAATGTGAGTGTGTGTTTGTCAGTGTGTGTGTTTGTGTTTTGACAGTGTGTGTGTTTGTGTTTTGTCTGTGTCTGTACGTGTGTGTGTGTGTGTGTATTTTTTCTGTGTGTTTTATAATGTGAGTGCGTGTTTGTCAGTGTGTGTGTGTTTTTGTTTTGTCTGTGTCTGTACGTTTGTGTGTGTGTTTTTTTACTGTGTGAGTGTGCGTGTGTGTCAGTGTGTGAGTTTGTGTGTTCTATGTGTATGTACGTTTGTTTTTTGTTTTTTTACTGTGTGTGTGTGTGTGTCTGTGTCTATATTTGTTTGAATGTGTATGTGTGTGTGTGTGTGTGTGTGTGTGTGTGTGTGTTTGTATTGCTCTGAGGGATGAGGTGGTAACAGACTCCTATAGTTAGTGTCCCCTGGGGTGTATTCCTAGTCACTTGGGATGGGGGTTTTATGAGCTCCTAAGCAGAACCATATGGTGGACTATTTATCTTATATATTCACTGTGGTATTTCTATCTGTTAATCTGTTTATTTTAGATGTTAATTGTGGTATTTCTACAGTTAAATTTCAGGAGGGTAAATTTCTTAATGTATTGTGACTTAAAGTATATAATATGTTTTGTCCTATCTCCTTCAGTACCCTCTCAGTACCTCAGAATGGAAGACCTTAGTAACTCGCCCAATAACCACTCAGTACCTACCCTTAGTACCTCTCAGTAAATCACCCTAAAACTTCTCAGTAACCCATAACAGAACCCCTCAGTAACTCACCCTAAAACCACTCAGTACTTCCCCTTAGTACCTCTCAGTAATTCACCCTAAAACTTCTCAGTAACCCATAAGAGAACCCCTCAATAATTTCCTCTAGCACCCCTCAGTACCTTCCCTATGTACCTCTCAGTAAATCACCCTAAAACCTCTCAGTAACCCATAACAGAACCCCTCAGTAATTACCTCTACCACCCCTCAGTACCCTCCCTATGTCGCCCCTCTCCTCCCTACCTACTGTGCCCATGTCCTTACACAGTCTCCACTATAAATGTCACTCCCCTTCAATCCTTCTACAAATAATAATAATAATAATAATAATAATAATAATAATAAAGGTTGCTAGGATATACACAGCATGGTATATCGTACATTTTTATATGAGAGTAATAGTATAACTGTAGCTTCCACTAACATTTATACGAGTAACAGAGACATACAGCAATATATGTTAGTAACTGAAAGGTGGGAGATAAGCCACAGTTTATGTTCACGACTGTACATACACTATTTATTTTATTTAACTTAGTAATTAGTGTAAGGAAAAGTTAATACAGTAAATATTAATGACTTTATTTCTACTTCGTTAAACGGTATAATGTTGCCAATTTTATACAGAATGTACGTTTGCAGTTTGCAGACCATATGCGTGAATAATAAAACCCTCCGCATCCTGGGAACTGGCAACTAACTAGATTTTCCCTCCCTCCATCCTTCCCTCCCTCACCGGAAGCGGGTGGTTGGAGGACCTTGAAAGCCACTCGCTAAACTGTCACTCCCAACACAGCACAGTTCCCTCTCGTATCTCACGCTCGTCCCTCACAAACACAAACATAGCGACACCTTATCTCTCAAAACAAACCAGTATTAGTTAGTATATGCATAAAGATGTAACCCTAAAGAATAGCTGTCCCATATGGATCAGTAAGCCAAAATGGTAACACAGAGCTCCGTCATCCTTTCGCTTTACAGTCGTCCCTCTCTTACCCTTTTGTATATCATAACCTCAAAACAACAACACAAGATTCCCGTTCAACCAACCTCGTTCACTGAGTTCGATGGATGCTGGAGAGATTCAACACAGCCAGCAGATATGTTTGAGAAGTACTGTACACTATATCCAGCAGTAATAAGCTGCGTTATATCCTATACGTATATTTTACTTTGTCGAGTCTGTCCCTTACCTGCCCAACATCACATCGTCAACTCCTGTTATCTTAGTCCACACACTAATGGGGACGATTGAGAGTTAGAATACAATTATGTCTTGTTGAAATCTTAGAGTTAGTGGTGACGGCAGTGGTAGAGGTAGAGATAGTGGTAGTAGAGGCCAGGATAAGTGGCTCATGGAGGTGGGGGTTGTCACGCTACGCTGGCCTCCTCTCCAATTATGGGGGGAGGAAGGGAAGGAGGGAGAGAGAGAGGAGGTAACTAGGAAGGGAGAGAGGGAGGGAGAGAGTGAGGAGGTAACTAGGAAGGGAGAGAAGGAGGGAGAGAGAGAGAGGAGGTAACTAGGAAGGGAGAGAGGGAGGGAGAGAGAGGATGAGCTAAGTAGAGAGGGAAAGAGAAGAAGAGCTACGTAGGGAGGGATTGAGAGAGTGAAGGAGGAAGGGAAAACTTGAGATAAGTAAGAAGTGTAGAAGGGAGACAGTGAATGAGGGAAGCAGGCCTGAGATAAACGAGGACAATAATATAGGGATAGAGAAGAAGGAAGGGGAGAATGGAGATTGAATAAAAAGGATAATGAAAGGAAAGAGTGAGGTATGTAGCTAGATAAAGGAGGGAGGTAGGGAGGGAAGAACAGAGAAAAGGAGAGACGAAAAGAGGAAGATGACGGAAGGAGAGAGGAAGAGAGTGAAGAGAGAACTATATAGAGGAGGGAGGGACTGGAGGGGACAAGAGGAAGGAAGGAGGGAGGGAGGGAGTGAGGGGAGAAGGAACAGAGGGTCGTGAGTGAGTGGTACCTGCCCCGACCTGTACCACGCGACAGGTACCATACAGCCAGTCAGCCAGCCAGCCAGCCAGCCAGCCAGCCGTTCCTTATTTACGTACACCTGGCGTAGCAGATGCCCGCCAGACCGACCGCCACCCACCCCATAATGTTCTCTGGCTTCTGAAAGTACTTAGCTGCATAAAGTAATAGTATAATAGTTACCCTTACACACGCGGACACAGCCAGTCAAGCGAACACTCTATATAGGGCTAAAGTTATGTCTGCCTTTGCCACTAGAGGTCAGTGTCATCGCTTGGCTTGTGGTGTAGTAAGTATATATAGTTTTCATCTTCTATTCATGACTGTGAAATGTAAGCTCGTCTTGAGTTCCCACGAGAGTAATTTTTCTGAAGAGTAAAATATATATATAGTCCCACGAAAAAAAACCCATAATTTTGCCTCCACAGTCACACAAACGTCTGCAGAAACATTATCATGCACTCAGAATGACAATTAAATACGAGTACAATACCTCATAAATGAACACACACACACACACACACACACACACACGGCGGCAGCGGTCACCTCTTGCGGCACGCGTCACGGGTGCGGTGTGCGGCTTTGAGACACCTGCCGCAACACAACACCACCTTCAACACCGGCAGCACACTTAGCACAACACTATATTCAACATAAAAACACACACTCAACATTCAGAACAATACACTTAGCACAACACCACATGCACTCAACACAACACCACACTCAACACAACACCACACTCAACACAACACCACACTCAACACAACACCACACTCAACACAACACCACACTCAACACAACGCCACGCTCAACACAACACCACACTCAACACAACGTCACAGTCAACACAAAACCACACTCAACACAACGCCACAGTCAACACAACACCACACTCAACACAACGCCACACTCAACACAACACCACACTCAACACAACACCACAGTCAACGTATCACTACACTCAACACAAAAATAAAATTACAATCGACACTCGCAGCAAAACAAAAAACTCAACTCAGTACCGCTGTTCACATCTTATTATTACACCGTCCTTGAATCAAACGTTTTCAAGATTAAAATTTCAGATGATCGAGGAACTTAATACTATACACATTACATTTTAGATTAAGGTGACTGTATGATGTCTTCTGTGCCACTCAGTTCCTCGGCAAGAAAACTGACCACTTCAACCCACCCGCTGTTGCCTCGTTCGTCCGTTCTCTGGCTGCCTCCATGTGAGTTTTTGCCAAGACGGATTTATTGGTGTTACTCAGCGGAAGTGTTGTAAGCCACCTGTCCCTTCCTGCCGTCCACGCTGTCACCCCAACCACCCAAACCATCACCCACACAACCACCTGCACCACACACCCACCTACACCACACACACAACCACCTTCACCACCCACACACACACACCTTTACTACCCACACATCCACCTTCACCACCCACACATCCACCTTCACCACCCACACATCCACCTTCACCACCCACACATCCACCTTCACCACCCACACATCCACCTTCACCACCCATATTACAACATTATCCCACAGCATCACATTGCGTGACTTCAGTTGCAGGTGCATTATGCTTGATGGTCATTATTTCCAAGAATCCCAAACTGTTCGTTATTCGTGAAAAAGCGACCGTCCATACTTCTATGTTTTAGCTATAGTTATGGTGACCAACATTTTACTTTTTCTAGACTATTTCCATAATTTGTTCAATATTCTGGCAATCTTTAATTACTAATAACCTGATTCCCTTTGGGTTAGTGAAAATGAAAATAACATGGCTTACCACATCCAGAGTGCCACAGGAAAAAGGTGATGCCAAGACTTCCCACGAGTTCCTAATGATTATGGAGTCACAATTGATGAAGATGGCCTATGTAGTGAGTAACGAGTTTCTCTGAGTGGCATCAATACTCAATAACTAAATGTGGATGATAAATTACTGAAAAAATAGGTAATAATATAGATTGGTGGATAGACTGATTTATAGATAGATAGATTTATTGATTTTTAACTAAGATATAAAAAAAAATGCATAAACTAAAAAGAAGTATAAACTATAATATTGCTGGCTGGTTGCTCCTTATGGTGTGTAATAAGGGAGGATTCCAACCAAAGCACTAGAGAAGCACAGTAAGAAGGAAAGACAGGGAAGGGGATAACCACTTCCAGGAATAGTGTTAATTTAATCACGACGTCACCGCCACTGTCATAGCTACCATACCATACCTCTACCACACCTGCTTCTTCCCCACAGGTAGATTGTGATAATGAAATGAATTTTTAACTACCTGCCTCGACAACGCAGCTTACTCAATTACCTATCTTCGCGTAATTTTTAAGTAAAGAGATATAGTTACAGTGCCGTGGTGATAAAAATAAACACACACATACACATATACACACACACATATAAACACACACACACACAAAAACATGCACACACACACACAAACATACACACACTCACACACTCACACATAAACATACACATACATACATACACACACACACACACACACACACACACACAGACACATACATACATACATACATACACACACACACACACACACACACACACAAGCACACACAAATCAGAGGTATGCATTGTTACGTGACTGTTACGTGACACTGTGTACTATTATGTTGTACAGACCCAGACCTTCGTGCCAGTAATGTTTTCTTCAGAGTTGTAGCTTCATTACATCCAAGGCTGCGACGACAACAACAGGTGCAGGTGTCCTCAGCGTGACTCTACCAGCAGCAGGATCTCTTATAGCCTTCTCCTCCGTCGGGCGTTACTCCGGAAATACCCGTGGTGCAACTCTCCTCCTCCTCCTCCACCTCCTCCTCCTCCACCTCCTCCACCTCCCTCACTCCTCTTCCTGTTCCTTCTTTGCCTCCTTCTCCTCCGTCACTCCTTAACCATCTCCCCCAGCCGTCTTCTTCTGTCGCTATGCACTCCTCCTCCTTGCTACCTCACTCCTTATTACTCCTCTTCCTGTTCCTTCTTAGCCTCCTACGCCGTCACTCCTCAAACATCTCCCTTATAGTCGTCTTCCTCTATCTTCTTCTTCTGCTGCTATGCTCTCACTCTTACTCCTCTTCTTGCTTCTTCATTTACATACACCTTTCTTCCTGTCTGGAATAACCTACCTAGATTTACTAATAGCAGATTTCTTTAGTTACAACAAGGATATATTAATCTATTTTTGGTACGTACTGCAGGCGACTATAGTCTACATAAACAAACAAACAAAATGGCCCAGCAAGGATCATTATCAGTGTTGTTGTTTGATGATGAGAGCTTCCTTTAGTATTTCTTTTGTATTCCTAACCCACTTTCCATTTCGTTCGTTTCTCCTTCCTTGTGTTTTCCCCCCATCTTCCTGAACCTCCACCACAAAGTCCCACCTTGCCCCAGGGGACACTAACTCTGTTCCCACCCTTCTCGACCTCTGACCCTCAAAGGTGACCTGCTGGTGCATGCTGCTTTCCACACCACTTCCTTTTGTACAGTCACGATCCAAAAAGGTTTCTGTAACATTTGATGATGCCAGAGTTAATTTAAGTCTATAAGAGTAACCAATTGTACACTTAGACACTAAAACCTGTGTTGCAGTTTCGTAGTTTTTTTTTTTTTTTTTTTTTTTTTTTTTCCTTCAGTTCATAGAAAATTAGTTCGTCTAGAGTTCAAAATAATTAGAGACAAGTTGCAGATGTGAAAAACAAATATAAACACCACCATTAACCAAAAGCTTAATTAATCTGGTGGCTGATTACAATGGGTGGTATATTTTTGACTGACTGTGGGTTATTACTTCATTAGTTCAGTAATTATGTATATGAACTCCACTCTCATAGTACTTACAGTTTTGACATTATTATTATTATTATTATTATTATTATTATTATTATAGATGCAACTATTATTATTATTATTATCATTATCATTATCATTATCATTATCATTATCATTATCATTATCATTATCATTATCATTATCATTATTATTATTATTATTATTATTATTATTATTATTATTATTGCACCTAGATGCAACTACAGATGCTGTCAGATATTCAAACCTTTTTATCAGAAGAGCCCAGTGGAACTTTTGTCCCAAACTGTACACATGTGATGACTTTGGCGCCAAGGTGCTCAGGCAACGTTGAGCAACACTGGGATAATTATAGTGGTGTTGGGGCCTTATTAGTCAGGCAGTCAGCTCTATAAAACAAAACCCTGCCCTCCTCCCCTTCCTTACCTCATCCTTATATGCAAAGGCTTATCAGGTAATATATTTCTTTGTGATGGAGTCAGTAGTCAGACGGCTCACAAGATTTAACTAGTTAATTAATAAATGTTTATTCATTGACGAGACTATTTCCTTAATTAAAGCAGAAGAGTAGAAAGGAAATCATATTAGTGTAACTTTATAAATAGCATATACTGTATACTTGTGTTCGACGTAACTAACTGATACAGAAGTTAGCTTTATTTACAGAACATTGTAGACAATAAGATGTTACTAAATCTAAAAGTGTCATAGAATCAATAAAACTTTTATACTGAGCAATCTACTGTAGTTAGTAGACTGATAAGTACTCAAGTTTAATTATAGATATATTATAAATAACATGTTAGATATATTGAAGATAATCGAGGTAAGACAAACCTTTTAAGATAAGCACACACTCTTCAACTATGAATATAAAAGGCTGTCATTAGTTTCCCCATGATGGATGTAGTAGTGTTCAGTAGAGGGAGATGGTGGATTACCTTGGCCAGTTCACTGAAGGATGAGCGGCTCCTCCTCCCATCCATGAGTGAAATGTCAGAATCCCAATTATTTACCACACAGGCTCGACACAAGATAATTTTCACAGTGCTTGCCGCCTGACCTTTATTCTGTGCATATTTGCCTTGTTAATTAAGGTAAACAATCACTTGCTGCGACGAGGAAATGTGTTTATTTTACAACATCAGAGATAACAAGTCGCAAGGAACATAAGAATAATGTGAAATCCATTACAGTCGAAGGCAAGAGAGAAACACAGGTTGCTTTAGGACTGATTGGATGGTGCCTGTGTAAGGAAGAGGTGAGATGCATGTGATACAGATGGATTGTCTTGTGTGTACATATGCTAAGAGTAGGTTTACGACTTGCAGCTGTAAACGACGAGGGACCAACTACATGGCTCTACGGTAAACATGGACATATGTGGGTGCTGAGAGTAACTGAAACCTGTACAACAACTTCTCATTCCGGATAATTATGATGTTTGTGCTATGGGAGTAAAGTTATATATATAGCTGTGTATGTGTGTGTTTGTATATGTGTGTGTTTGTATATGTGTGTTTTTGTCTATGTGTGTGTGTGTGTGTGTGTGTGTGTGTGTCAGTGTATGTGTGATTGTGTGTGTGTGTTTGTGTTTGTGTGTGTGTGTGTGTGTGTATGTGTGTGTGTGTGTGTGTGTGTGTGTGTGTGTGTGTGTGTGTGTGTGTGTGTGTGTGTGTGT
>JAWQEG010002198.1:0-110000 GCA_033782935.1 Petrolisthes cinctipes | reverse complement strand
ATAGACAGACAGACATACATACATACATACATACATACATACATATACACATCCACCCAGTACAGGACCAAGGTTAGGGTGGGTGGTGGGTTATTTTTGCAAGATATTTTCGTGATGATTAGAGTCCATCACGAGCCTGTGTCTGGCGTGTGTGTGTGTGTGTGTCTGGCGCGTGTATTTGTGTGTGTGTGTCTGGCGTGTGTGTGTGTGTGTGTGTGTGTGTGTGTGTGTGTGTGTGTGTGTGTGTGTGTCTGGCGCGTGTATATATGTGTGTGTGTGTGTGTTTGGCGTGTGTATATGTGTGTGTGTGTCTGGCGCGTGTGTGTGTGTGTGTGTGTGTGATTTGCGCGGAAAAGTTGATTCGATGCGCGGGAATGGTCTAAAATTACTGGAACAGAGGAAGAAAGAGATGAAAAAGAATGGATAGTGAAAAGTGAAATGAAGAAGAAAATTGATGAACCACGGAGGAGAGACAGACATTGATAAAAACACGAGGCGATGAATAGGAAGAAAGAGTAGAGGAAAAACCGGAGGAGAGATAATGTCAACAAAAATGGACAAGACAGAGAGGAGGGGGAGAAAAAAGGCGAGGGAGATGGAGAAGGAGTGGAGGGGGAAGGACGTGAAGGAGTTTGAAGAGGACGAGGGGAGGGGACGAGGCAGGAAGGAAGGGAGGGAAGTTGGAAATGGAGGGAAAAATGAAGGGAAGTGGAGAGAAAGAAGGGAGGAGAGAGGGAGGGAGGGAAGTGTCTTGGGAGTATTGTTGAGGTGAATGGTTGCAGAGAGAGAGAGAGAGAGAGAGAGAGAGAGAGAGAGAGAGATAATATGGAACCATGACATTAGAGAACTCGTAAAACCTTTTTATAGATTTGTTTGTTTGTTTATAGATGTACGAGTGTTTTGTGTTCATTTTTGGTTCTTCAAGATACCTCACCACACACACACACGCGCGCGCGCGCGCGCGCGCGCGACTGCCGCCGCCAAATTACCGAACGTTCATTCACCTTCGAAATTTCTTGACCACCATCCTCCCTCTAGACCTCTCTCTCTCTCTCTCTCTCTCTCTCTCTCTCTCTCTCTCTCTCTCTCTCTCTCTTTTGTGTGTGTGTCTGGGGTACTGACGGGTATATATATATCTCTCTGTAAGTTACTGTTTATCGTTGGGTATCATTTGGTCATCGTGGGTATATCGCTGGGCATCTCCGTCTATATACCCATCTCTTGTGGACCGGTTTGCCTGTCTGCTCTGATTACAAGGTGTTTAGGTGGGCGGTGCTTCGTGGCTTGGTGGGGTGGTGGTGGTGATGGTTGGTTGGTTTGGGATGGAGAGTAAGGGAGGATAGGACAAGATTGGATTGGGTACTAAACGGCGAGGCAAGACATGGAAGGGTAGGGCACTGAGCGGCTAGGCAGGCAGGACTGGTCAGGGCAGGGCAAGAAAGGGTAGAGCAAGGTAAGGTAGGGAAAGACAGAGTAGAGGAGGGCAGGGTAGAGCACTAAACAATAAGGTAGGTTAGGACAGGGCAAGGCAAGGCAGAACAGGACAGGGCAGGGCAGGACAGAAACAAGAACTGAGCAGGGCAGGGCAGGACAGGGCAAGGCCAAACAGGACAGAAACAAGAACTGGGCAGGGCAGGGCAGGGCAGAGTAGAGGCGGTAACTTGATCAGACAAACACTCACCATTACATTGATGAAGATGGTGTTGTGTGAACCCTTGACTGTCCACACCACAAAGTCACATCTCTTACCTTCATTCACTTATATCACTTTTATCTTTTCAATAACCTTAAAGCTTCTATTGTTCAGTTTCTTTTACAGTCCCACTCCCTGTTATTATTTTACATCCTGCTGAGAGTCAATTCTTCGCTTATACAAACCATATATTGCTTCTATCACTGTAGCCTACTATGTCTTTCAATGTCTCAATTATATCCATCAATTTCTCTACTTCTATCTTTTTATATATCCTCACTTCTTCTCTCACGACCATCTCCCTATTTCTTCTATTTTTACTGACACTGTCATTTCAATTCTGCAGATTTCTTCATCTCTGTCATATCACAGATTCCAACACTTCCATCCTTCCATCACTTATTATCCTTCCAACACTTTTATCCTTCCAACACTTTTATCCTTCCAACACTTTTATCCTTCCAACACTTATATCCTTCCAACACTTATATCCTTCCAACACTAGCATCCTTCCAACATTTCTTCCAACACATCTCTCCTCCTCAATGCTGGAGATGTGACTGACCAGATAATAATTACATAAGGCATGTTTCACTGGTACCCAAAACCCCGTTCAGTTCTTACCCCAAATTTGGCAACCGGACCTGGAAATGGATGTGTACCCAGCGGTGTGTGTGTGTATGTGTGTGTATAGAGGGAAGACGTGTGTGTGTGTGTGTGTGGTGGTAGTGAGGGTTGGTCATGATAGTCGTAATGGTAGTGGAGGTGACAGGAGTTGGTTTAGGTAGTGGTAGTAGTGGTAGTGGTAAGGGCAGGCAGGAATAGGACTGTGTACACATTGCCTACCCCCCCCCCTCCCTCTCTCTACACACACACACACTAAAGTAAACAAAGTTGCTCATCCAGTATACACACTCTCACATCCACACGTAGGCTATATACACATACTGCACTGTACATACGCACATACACATTCAGTACACTCACAAGTTTACGTAATACAAACACATACACAGTACACTCACATAGGCCTACGTAATAAATATATATATATATAACCTTTTCCTTCACGTCCTACTTCTTATTTTTCTTATGTTTGTTTTTTATTCTTTTCCTCCTCCTCCTGACACGGGGGTGGCAGTCGAGAAAGTAGGTCTGGTCTCAAGCCATGCCCGCAGGCGCTTCAGTTGATCACGCATCGGTGGGCCACGACGGAAAGAGAGAGAGAGAGAGAGAGAGAGAGAGGTAGGTGGGGGGAGTCTGGGAGAGGGTAGAGAGGGGGTTCTCCTTGTGTCTCTGGTTACAATAGGAGATGCTGCCCACTTTTCTGCCCACTTCTCTTCCCACTTGCCTGCATCATTTCCCACACAACTTAGCCCCCTTCCCTACATCACTTCCCCGCCCACTTCCCTACACCACTGCCCCACACCACTTCCCTGCCTCACTTCCCACATATTCCTAGCCCCCTTCTCCACACAGCTTCATAGACTACACTAATTCCCCGTCCACTTCCTTTCACTAGGAGGCCGCTTCTCTTGAGCTCCTGTCTGTTTCTCGTTGAGCTCTTAACACATATATTAAAGGGAGATTCTCTAGGTGGGGAATTGGGAGGTCACTGATTTCCTCCAAACTCTTCCACGAAACAGTTCCCCCGTTACCTATATGTCCTACCATTGAGGGCGTCTGTTTTCTGGCATAGTTAGGAGGAATCAGTAGTTCTCCAAATCACCAACAAGAGAATCTCCCCTTAAATTGATGAAAACTCCACGAGTGTTTTTGCCTACGGTACTAAGAGTGACACAAACACAACAACAAGAAGGATTATAATACAAGGACTGGAACATGGGACTCACAGACGTATTGTTGTTATTCAGTTGTGAGATCCACCCGAGATGTTGACTTGTGGTGATGATGATGATGATGTGTGTGTGTGTGTGTGTGTGTGTGTGTGTGTGTGTGTGTGTGTGTGTCTGAGGGAAGTAATGGAGGTGTGTGTGTGTGTGTGTGTGTGTGTGTGTGTGTGTGAGGGGGATGTAATGGAGTCGCTAGCAGGCCACGGAAGAAGTGTTTGTCTCTCGTAAACAGTTGTGGAATTTTTGCCATGAATCGGCAATAGAGGAATGCGTGCTGGAGAGAGAGAGAGAGAGAGAGAGAGAGAGAGAGAGAGAGAGAGAGAGAGAGAGAGAGAGAGAGGCCATGGGAGTGTATAACAGGTGGAAGGAAACAGGATGAGACCGAAGGAGGGTAAGAAAAGGGGGGAGAGAGGAGGAAGACAAGGAGGAGGAGAAGGGGTTGGGACAAGACGGTGAGAGAGGGAGCGGTGGATGAGAGGTGGATGAAGAATACAAAGGGAATACAAAGGATATTAAAACCAGAAGGAGGAGGAATACAAAAGAATACAAATGACATTCTACCCAGATGGAGGAGTAGGAGGAGGAAGAAGAATAAACATAGGGAAGACAATACATGTGGAAGGTAAGGAAGAAGGAATTGTAAGGAAAGAGGAAGAAAGGAACTGGCCGAGGAAGAGGAGGAGGAGGATTAGGAGGAGGAGAAGGAAGTGTAGGAACGGGAGGGGGAGGAATAGGAAAGACAAAACAGGTGGAAGACTGTGAAGGAAGGAAGGAATCGTATGAGAGAGAGAGAGGGAAGGAGGGACAGACGATGGGAAGAAAGGCCATTAAAAAAAAGGGACATAAGAAGGACTGAGGAGTAAGCGGTCAGAAAGGCAGGAGGATATGGCCTGTGTCTGTATGTGTGTGTGTGTGTGTGTTGTCAGTGTGCGGGTGCGAGGCAGAGAGAGCGGCTGCGCGTACCCTCTCGTCCCTCTCTCTCAATATACCCAACAGTCGGTGAATCAGTCAGTCGTGCCCAGCCTTATAGCGTGGCAGAGGTGTGTGTAGTGAAGTGTAGCCTATGGGGACGGTGGGGTGGGGTGGGTATTCTTCTCTATACTACAGCATCCTTGATAAGAGTAGAATGGTTTATTGGTTGGTTGGTTGATGGAGGTAGATTCTCCCCTCGTGTAAAAATTTAATTCTTTGGTTGTCTGCCCTATAGTAACCCTCGTGTAGGAGATGAGGTATGAATCTACTTTAACTATAATGCCTAACTAACTCAGCATCCGTGGTCTGTCTGTGTGTGTTTGTGGGTGTGTCTGGGATGGCCTCGTGCTCGCCCTAAAACACTTAAGAAATTCAATGTCGTGTGAAGTAAGCGGCCGATAACCCCACAGGAATAATATATGCGAGTGACAGTCAAGAAGAAATTTTATTATTACTATTATTTTGTTTTATTTTATTTTTGAGTGACACCCAGACGACTCAAGGGATGTTAGACTGAGTGATTTGCTTAATTAAGAGAATACTAGTAAAAGTCGTGATTTGGAGCGACACACAGAGACCAACTATGCTCGACTAAGTGAACGATGCAGCAGAAAAGAGGAATTTCCGTATACGTATGACTAACAGATTAGGAAAAGATGTTAGTTGGTTGGGTGTGAGGCAAAAGAAACTATTTGTGTGCTGTGTTAAGCCAGACAAAAGAAATTATACGTATTAGTGACATAATATTGGGAAAAGTGTTATTTTGAGTGCCAGGGAAAAAAAAGAGACAAGGGAATGCTTTTGAGTGTTAAAACATATAATAGATGTTATTTGAGTGAGTGACAAACCAAGCAAAACATATAATAATAGTGAATAATGTATTAGAAAAGTTGTAATGTGAATGAATGACGAACTAGCCAAGATGAATAACATGAATGGGTAATATTAGGAAAAGATGGCATTTGAGCGAGTGATGTACAAGTAACTAGACAAAGATGTTATAAATACATAATTATAACCAAACATGAATAAGTAATACGCCTATATCAGAAAAAGGTGTATCGTATTTTGAATGAACGACTTACTGAACGAAAAATGTTATATGAGTGAGAAATAATGTATAATAATAATATGAGTGAGAAGAATATAAAAGAAAATATGCGAGTGAGAAGTAAGATTGGTATTTAATTCTTATTTGAGTAATTTATATAAAAAAGTAAAAAGTAAACGATTGAGGGTTAAACGAGCGGGAAATTTTTTAATATATATTCGATAAGGACAAAAAAATTACCTTAGACAATAGTTATATGTTGAATTTTGAATGCTCCATTTGTATTTTCCTGATACATTAGTATATTGATTAAATTTAAGATTATGAACTTGTAATACACTGCTGCTTAAAATCTACACGAAAGTTAGGAAATATGTTAATTTACTGATTATGGAAAACGTATATTTATGAAGAACAATCTAAAGATATTCTGTTATTATTTTTATTTTTATTTTTATTAGCTGTATCTTGAGTAAATGTTTCATACTCAGGAAGCTATCATTCGACCCAAAGCGCTCCAATTTTAAGCGAATCGAACAATTTCTATAACCCAGGTGCAGAGCGAGAATATTTATTACCCCCTTGTAACACCATGTGCAAAATAGGGTTCGTCAGTCTGAGAGCAGGGTGAGAATATTTATTGCCCCTGAATAATGCCATATGGAAGGTAAGGGACACGAGCGTAATAAAACTCTTCCACACGCGGGTTTAATTTGGGCGGTGATTTGCCAAGAATTTCCTTTTCCTGGCGCCAGTCTTAACACTCCACCCAGTTCTGGCTATAGTGTGCGTCATGCCGGTATTGTTGTCAGTGAGTGAGTGGGTCGGTCAGTGAGTGAGTAGTGCGGGTGACGTAACGTGCTGGTGGTGGGGTATAGTCAGTCAAATATAAAGTCGTGTCATCTTTCCGGACGCCGTAAGTTTTCGAGCAGATAAAGTCGAAGCATCAGGGATTATCTTGACAAGTCTGGCAACTGTGTAAGGCCAGACGGTGGTGGGGGTAAGGGCGAGTGGCTTGGGGTGGGAGGGGGTTGTAGTAGGGGAGGATGTGTGAGCTGTAATTGTTATTGGCAGTGATGTCTAGTCTGACACGAGAAGATTGGCTAATTATATTTGGTACCATTTACTGAGAGTAGATTGACACTTTAAAGCATTGCATAGCCAAAGTTGTAGCCAAAAAAAGTCTTGTACTATCACTCAAAACATATGCTTGCGATAATAAATAATAATACAGAAGGAGGACTAGTACCACACTATTAAATTCGGGTAGAGGTCATTTCTGTAAAAAATATAGTAGTAGTAGTAGTAGTAGTAGAAATGAGAAAGCGAAGACCCAGACCGTGTGACCTGACCCTTTTGCTCCCTCTCTCCTCTCTCTCCCTCCATACCCCTCTCCCTTTCTTCTCTCTCTCCCTTCATATCCCTCTCTCCCTCTATACCCCATCTCCCATCCCCCATCCCAGTCCCCTTTGGCTGTGTGTGTACCGTGGTGGGATAATCCTGTCCTTGTATTTCACCATCCCACGTCGTCTCTTGTTCACCTCACACACTATTTTTATTTCTTATTATAGGTGTTTATTTACGAGTACAAGTCTTCACCTATAAAGACAACAAAACCATTCTGTCTTTGTAATATAGCTATATAAGTTTTCGCCACTGTATTCTCTAAGATTAAGATTATTATTATTATTATTATTATTATTATTATTATTGCTGCAGTTTTCATTCTCAGATTAGCCTTAGTAAGATATAGACCCCCAACTCACATAGCCTATAGTATAGTAAGTAATCCTTCAGGTGTAAAGTAGAATAGAACCCACCCTGAGAGTAGCAGCTGGTGGCCGTGTGTGTGTGTGTGACCCCCGACCTCCACCTCCCACCTGTCCACCTTGTTTATGCCGCTCTGTTTACCTTTCTTATTTTTTCACCTGCCTGTCTGATTAGGGTTCCCGTCAGCCGCCCACTTACCTGTCTGTCTGTCTGTCCCTCCTGTGTGTGTGTGGGGGGGGGGTTACTATTATTACTATTACTATTATTATTGTTACTATTATATCACAGCCTCCCTCCACAGCATTCGAGACATGAGTGGATGTTACCGTAATAGGGTTTTGTTGTTGATGAGTGGGTTTGGGTGTTTAGAGGGGGATGATTTAGGGGGTTAGGGATGATGATATAGAGGGAAAGGAGGAGGGGGGAAGGGTGGTGATTACAGGGCATTAGGTAGTCTTTAGGGATAAAAAATAGGGAAATCGTGTTATCTTTTCGGGGAAGAGAGAGAGAGAGAGAGAGAGAGAGAGAGAGCGGCAAAGGGTGAAAGAGAGAGATAGAGGGTGGAGTGAGATGAAAAGTGGCTCGTATCACGGGAACTGATAGGGACAATTTACAAAGGAAATGCGACATGCTTATCAGCCCTATAACTGGGGTGGGAAGCAGAGAGAGAGAGAGAAAGTTGTAGGAGTTGCAACTCTCCTCTCTCTCTCTCTCTCTCTCTCTCACGAACAAGAGATAAAACAATTCAAGTACCGGTAATTGGATCCCTCTCTCCCATTTTTTGTCGCCTCCCCTTCCATCTTATACACGAGGTACCCCTATAGCTTCTCCTCTTCCTAGCCAGCCAGCCATACCAACCCAACCAACCAGGGTGTCGTAAAAGTTCAAACACGGTAGAATTTCTCTGTCGTAACCTTCCCAAATGGAGTGGCAAGGGGGGGGGGGGAGGGGGATTTCAGTTCAGTCTTGCAGTTGACTATATATAAAAAGAACCTCGCCACTGTCCTCTCTGATTTTGGGAATATTTATTTTTATATATTTTTTTAATTTACTTAGTTATGTGTGTATAGGTGGGTGTTCAGAGTTCAAAGTTCATAGTAATTCGTTGCTTTATTGTGTTTGTGGTTTACGTTTCTAACTGTTCGGTGTGTTTCAGTTTCACATTATTTAAGGTTCATTTTAGATTAGTTTAAGAGTAAAATCTCTTACTGGACGTAGCAACACCCACTATAATTATATTCCCTACATACATACCTTCTGAATTTCGCCTCTAAATACTATTCCTCTATAAACTGTACCCTTATCATTCTATTTATTTAGTTTTTATTCACTGCCAGCCTTCCGCCTTCCTGCCATAACCTTGATAGAAAAATAATGTAAGACTTCCTCCCCCAAACTCATTCTATAAAAAAAAAAAAGCCAGGCCGTCTGTCTTGGGAACTGTGGGGTATAGTGTAGTGCAGGCAGAGCTTCCGTTCCTGGTTCAGTAGGCCCCTCACACCACACTTCAGACCATTCTGCGGTTTTGACTTCTCAAGTTCTCACCCCCGCCCGTCACTTTGCCTGGGAGAATTGGTGGTGGTGGGGGAATGACGGAGAGGGAAAGAGGAGTGTTTTTGGTGGAGAGAGAGAGAGAGAGAAGAGGTGTGCGTGTTGGTGATGGTGGTGATAGTACTGATACACACCCTCAAGTATGTATAGGATGTACTGTACACTCACGATCAAAAGTCCAGCATCATGAAGGTAAATGAAAATAAGCCATACGAGAAACCAACAGCTACAGTTTCGCATGTTATTATCCGACGACATTTCATTCTAAGGTGTTGCAGGACTATATATATAGGAATTGAACGACTGTATTATAGGTATATTGGGCTGGACTGTATCGGTACTTTACTTTACCTTGCATTGCCTGTCACTTCCCTGCCTTTGTTTACGAGGTGACGCAGTTGGTGGGAATGACTCGTGAAATGGCATGTGGACCCGTACTGAAGAGAAACTAAAAAACAACCACAACAGTCACCATGCAGAAGTGTGTGTGTGTGTGTGTGTGCTTCTTCATCGATATAGTTTATTTCCATTTGTTGATATTTGATATGATTCTTGGGTCACAAAATGTTAGACACCGAAGCTAAAATAACAACCAATGGTTCTCTGTGTGTGTTTTGATGTCTTTCTAACGACAATCGATGCGTCGTATTCATAATTAAACATGAGAACCTTAGAATGAAAATCAATATCTATTACTGAAATAATACTTTGGCATCATACTAGTTTCAGTTCATATCTTCTATAATTTTCTTCTTATATCTATCTTGGTCAAAATGTACCAATTCCCTTGTACCCACGCACCTAGTTGTGTAAAGTTCTGTAAGGGGTAAAAATGAGACTCGAGGGATTAGAAAGAAATACGTGCCACTGACTCACACCACTACCACCAGGCCTTATGGGTACAGAACAGTATAGACAGCTGGCGCCAGACTCCGAGGTGAAGGGAAGAGGTGAGAGGAGTGATAAGCTGGGATGGGATTCGATAGCAGTGAAGTGAGGAGTGAAAGGGATTGGATAATTGAGATGTGACCGTGTTGACAGTGTGTGTGTTTGTGTGTTTGTGTTGCAGGTAAAGGAAGTATGTGTGTGTGTGTTGCAGGTAAAGGAAGTGTGTGTGTGTGTGTGTGATGCAGGTAAGGGAAGGGAAGGCAGGTAGGCCACACACTGTTGACTTTCAATGACCTCTGACCTCTCCCAACACCCCCTCTCCTCTCACGCTCAGGCTACTCCAAAATCAAGAACAGCAGGATAGTGATGGTTAGACAGGGTAGTGGTAGATAGACAGGGTAGTGGTAGATAGTCAGGATAGTGGTAGATAGTCAGGATAATGGTAGACAGACAGGATAATGGTAGACAGACAGGATAATTGAAGAAAGATTGGATAGTGGTAGATAGGTAGAATAGTGGTAGGTAGGTAGATTAAGATCGTGGCAAAGATAATGAAAAGGATGGTGGTAAATGATGATGAAGATTGTGGTGATAGAGGTAGAGATTGAAAGAGGATTATGGTGATAGTTGTAGTGATGATGGAGGTGGCGATAGTGGTAGATGAATTAGAGGATGGTGATGATAGTGGTAGATGATGACAAAGGCCGATGGTGATATAGCTAGAGGTTGAATAGGATGGTGTGTGATGGTGGAGGGTGTTGGTGATGGTGGTGAAGTGATGGTGTGAAACGAGACAAGCTGTGCAGTGGAGGAGAAAGTTACCATTATTATGAAATTAGGGGTTGGGAAGGTGAGGGTTGGGTAGGGTAGGGTAGAAGGAAAGGTAGGTGTTGGGTAGGGCAGGGTAGAAGGAAAGGTAGGCGTTGGGTAGGGCAGGGCAGAAGGGAAAGGTAGGTGTTGGGTAGAGCAGGGCAGAAGGAAAGGTAGGGGTTGGGTTGGGTAGGGCTGAGCAGAAGGGAAGGTAGGTGCTGGGTAGGGTAGGTTGGGATTGGGTAGGGCTGAGCAGAAGGGAAGGTGGGGGTTGGGTAGGGCAAGGGTAGGGTAGGTTAGGGTTAGGTAGGGCAGGGGAGGACACGTAGGCACAGGAGAAGGGAGGGCAGAAAGAGAAGGTAGATTTTAGCAGAAGAGTACAGGGCATGGGGGAAGGACGGGAAGCTGGTAGTTACAAGGATAGTAATTAGCCAGAGGATATCATAATTGCCCCATCCAGCCCCTCAACCCCCCCTCCCACCAACACTATCCGCTCGAGGTGAGGAGAACAGCTGTGAGGGAGGCTGGTGTGATGTGGGCGGAGGTGATTCGAGCCTAAAAACGACCAGCAATAATTATATGTTGTTGGCTTATTAGGGTGGAGGGGGACTTTTGATTCCTCCATAACATTCTGCGAAACAAATTATCCCTGTAGTTTGGATCTTGTCTTGTGGCACGGTCTGGAATAATGATAATAATAATAATAATAATAATCTCTGGTAGTAAGGATGTTGTTGGGAGAGAGGTCACGGTGCTGTTGTGATGGTGATGGAGAGAGGTCATGGGGTGGGGGAGACAATGCTGACCCACTACTGAGCAAGGTCGACCACAAAGAGGAGAGAAAAAAAAATGAAGCAGAAGTACTCGCCTGTTGCTTCCAGTGTACAGTCACGGTCTAAAGTTGTGTCGCCTGTCTGGTAGGATGATGAACTTGTGAGAATAATGTTGTCGTGAATGAGACGTGTTTGTTCTGAGAGACACTTTCATGGTTTACAGCCTTGCCTTATTCCCGACACCATTCTTCTCAAAGTTCTCCATCATATCTAAAAGGCGACAGAACTTTAGACCGCGACTCTACAATCGGCTGCAAAAGTTGTCTCTCCTCATCAGCATTTCTTGAAGGATAACATAAATGATAATCATGGATCCAACACATTCACCAACATACAGAATTACAATATCCAGGGGGAAATTAGTAAACTACTCTGGGTTTTCATTTTACGAGCCTGTGAAGCTTGTATTTCCTTCATGATTTGGCAGATGCTTCGACACGACTTTATGCCGCCGACTGTACATAGGAGAGAGAGAGAGAGGGGACGGTGGTTGTGGGTCAAGACTGTTCCTGGATTTATAACATGGGGTCCAATTTGTACTATGCTACAGAACAGATCCCCTAATCGTATACTGAGCTACCATACTAAAACTGTTTCATGTCGAGGTTTGGAGGAATCACTGGTAGCCTTTACAACTGATGACCACCTTACCACATTTACCCATTGAGTTCCTGGTGGCCACTGGTTAGGTTAGGTTAGGTTAGAGTAGGTATCTTGTAGGTAATAATTATGAGCTGGGAAAAGCAATGAGATTATTTTAAGTATATCCTGTGGTTAATTTTATCGATACAGCCCAAGCGTCGTTTATGAGATTTTATGGTGTGCCCCCCCCAACCCCCCACCCCCGCTAGAGCAAGGGGTCGAGACAGTATACAGTTCGTAATAATGCTTCCCGGTGTAATCCAAACTAATTTATTATAACAAGAAGCAGCTGTCAGTATCAAGTTGTTGTTGTTTTTTTCTTAATTAACCCGAGTTTCAGCACTGTTGTCTTTTAACATGTACAGTCGAGGAACAAAATATCTGAACTCCCCAAAAGTCAACAAACCAATAAGATAAGATGATACATTATTTTTACTAAGGATAAGCCAGGGAGTGTCAAAGAAATAACCTCTCTTATCATGACTAACTTCACACAACACTATTTAACCAAAGGCGGGACAACAAACAGTAGGAAGTTCATTAAGGTGGCAGACTAATCCTCTCATGCATTTCCAAGTCGGGTTGTGTGTGTGTGTGTGTGTGTGAGAGAGAGAGAGAGTGAGAGTGTGTGTGTGTGTGTGTGTGTGTGTGTGTGTGTGTGTGTGTGTGTGTGTGTGTGATGAAAGAGAGTGAGTGTGTCTTTAGTGTGTGTGTGTGTGTGTGTGTGTGTGATGAGAGAGTGTGTCTGTGCGTGTGTGTGATGAAAGAGAGTGAGAGTGAGTGTGTCTTTAGTGTGTGTGTGTGTGTGTGTGTGTGTGTGTGTGTGTGAGAGAGAGAGAGAGAGAGAGAGAGAGAGAGTGTGTGTGTCTGTGTGTGTTTAAATGGTGTGTGTGTAGTCAGTCGCCTTTGTGCATGTTAATTCTGTGTCTAACCGCGTGTGTGCATGATAATCGTGTGAGTGGCGGTGCAGAGGTCGATGTCCTGAACTGTGTGTGGGAAACAGAGGAAGTGACGGAAGTGTGAAATCGTGGAAGTGTCTGTGGGAGTGTCTGTGGTGTGGGATTGTGGAAGTGTGTGTCTATTGTGTGGGATTGTGGGAGTGAGGTTGGTGTGGGATTGTGGGGCTGGCAATGTCTCCAGGATAACGAAGAGGAGGTGGGATTGGGTGGGATGGAATGGTGATTGGGTTTGATAGTGAGAGTATATTATGTGGTGATGATGAGGAATAATGGATGGATGATAGTGAGAGAGAGAGAGAGAGTAAACTAGAATATGGTTCATGTGAGTTGGTGGAAAGGTGACAGTGAGTGTGGATTGGTAGGGAATGATAAAAGAGAGTGAAAGTGAATTAAATATATGGTGGTGTGGAGATAGAGAGAGAGAGAGAGTGGATTGGTAGGGAATGAGAAAAGTGAGAGTGAATGAACTATAGAGTGGTGTGTTGTGAATTCATAATGGTGGTGGTAGTGGTGGTGGGAGGGGTGACTGACACTGAGTGGGGGCAGTAAGGTAGAGGAGGTGACAGTCAGAAAGTACAGAATTAGATGGCGGGATGAATTAATGAAAGGGGACACCTGCTCTCTCTCTCTTGGGGTCATTTTGTGGAGCAGCTAGCCAACTGAATCATCCAAAGT
The DNA here is from genome assembly GCA_033782935.1 of Petrolisthes cinctipes. Classification (NCBI taxonomy): domain Eukaryota; kingdom Metazoa; phylum Arthropoda; class Malacostraca; order Decapoda; family Porcellanidae; genus Petrolisthes; species Petrolisthes cinctipes. The sequence continues at coordinate 96,303 of JAWQEG010002198.1, read as the reverse complement.
TTACCAGGGGACAGGCTACCTCTTTTATATCATATTTATTCTTAGAGTAATCAGTAACCCTCCAATTTTTTACCCTAAGAGAGTATCCCCTAAACAGAAGGTAAAATTTGGTCACGACACAATTACACTAAATATACGTAATTAAAGAGATGTTATAAAGAGAACAGGTGTAGCCAGTCACAAACAAGGGAAAGTGAGTAAGGAGCCCAAAGCAAGGAAAAAGAAGTGGGACGAGTAACCGGTTAGAGAGAGAGAGAGAGAGAGAGAGAGAGAGAGAGAGAGAGAGAGACACGAGGCATATCACAGAAGACTTACGAGTTGTTGATATAGATAGATGAGGGGGAGCAGATTGAAGTAGAACAAGAACGAGGTAATACTATAGTTGGTTGGTTGGTTGGAGGGTTGTTTGTTTATATTTTTTATTGTTGGATTGGATGGTTGGTTGTTTGATTGCATGACTGGATTGGTATGTGAAGGATTATGTGGTTTGTTTATTGATTATCTGGCTGTCTATTTTGAGTGTGGGTTGGTTGATTGACAGTGTAGCAGGTAGTTGATTGATTGATTGATTGATTGGTTGATTAGAGAGAGAGAGAGAGAGAGAGAGAGACGTATCGGAAATAGAGGAAGTCAGTCATTCACACTGTATGGCTTCCAGATGGTAATGAACACTATTGGGGGTGTAACCTGATCCTTATTTTCTTGCCGTGTGTGTGTGTGTGTGTGTGTGTGTGTGTGTGTGTGTGTGTGTGTGTGTGTGTGTGTGTACTAGTAAAGCTGGTATTTGGAGCAGTCAGTGTATATAGCGGTCGAGGGAGCCAAGTTGTAAAAAAATATATAGTACATCTCTTGAAAGGGGCACAACAAACTCAACAAATCGAGGGCTACTGACTCATCCAAACTGAGCTAAGAAACAAACACAAACCTACCACAATTATACTGACTTGTTTTGTAGTCTATTTAGGGGGGAATCAGTAGCACTTAGGTTCGCCTCCAGTATACAGTAAAGTCCTCCACGTCGAAATGAGAGGGTACATACACACATACATACATGCAGTCCTTACCCCCAGGCTACTTTAATTAAGGAGTCCCAGCTGCCCAATGTTTACCTTCCTCCCCACCTGTTATTTACCCACCCACCGTTTTCCCTCAGACCATCCGACAGTCACCCATCAGTCACCTGTATAGGCTACACTTATCCACCATTTTCCCATCTAGTGGTTATGTAGTTCAGTTCACAAACAAAAAGTCCTGGGTTCGATTCTCTAGCTGGTGAAATTGTTGGGCCTTTTTTCAATAAGTTGCCATGTCCTTGTTCACCCAGCAGTAAATACGAGATACTTCCTTAAATCACCTTGTACCAAAAAATAAGTGTCACTAGCCTACTCCTTCTGCTCCTATATACCCCTCACCTTCCCCCATTTTCTTATACCCTACCTTCCCCCATCTTCGTATACCCTACCTTCCCCCTTCCTCCACCTACTGTAGCCTACCCCAACTTACCTCCTTCTTCCACCTAGGCTACACTCTTCCATCTCCTACATCCACCTTCCCCCTTCTTCTTCCTCTTCCTACCCTTTCCCCCTTTCAACCCTTGTCCCCCTGTCGAGTACCATAACCTCATAATACACTAAATGGTTGTGTCAGTAACAGGTGTCGTAAGAATAGAGAGGAGATGCACCCCCCCCCCCCCCCGAACTCTTTTAAAAAAATTCTTCCTAACAATGCTATGTCTAGTATTCTCTCTCTCTCTCTCTCTCTCTCTCTCTCTCTCTCTCTCTCTCTCTCTCTCTCTCTCTCCCCTGATATCACGGGTTGGGATTTATCCTGGCTGAGAGCATATCCCCCGTGTCTCTGTATCATATGTCATCACCACCACAGCCCACACTACCACGGGGCTTCACGGTGTGTGTGTCTGTATGTGTGAGAGAGAGAGAGAGAGAGAGAGAGAGAGAGAGAGAGAGAGAGAGAGAGAGAGAGAGTGAGTGAGTGACAGTCTAACTCTACTCCATCATTCAAATAACACTAACTAATTAGGTCACGTCAGGTCAGTGGGCGGGGAGGGAGGGAAGGGAGGGGAGGGTCGACTGCTATGGGTAATTTGAAGGGCTACAGATTCCTCCAACACTATGCCAGGAAACAGTATACAAGTAGGGAGGGGAGCCTGTTTCGTAGCATAGTTTGGAGGGACCAGGAGGCGTCCATTAAAAAAAAAAAAAAAAAAACATATTAATCCCATTCTGGATGATTAATGCATCTCTGTTCGTTTGATAATTATGGGGTGAGGGCGGAATGGCATTGTGTGTGTGTGTGTGTGTGTGTGTGTAAAATATTAATACGTAAGCGGATACAACATGCTTATAATAGTGGTGGGGATGCCGTGCGTGTGTGTGTGTGTGTATTTTGGTATAGTTATTATATTTATTTCTCGTGCACGACTAAAAAAAATTTCAGTAATAAGAGTCACCAAAGATTCATTACACGTGTTCCTGTCAGTGCATCATTCTGTGTTGACGGTAAAATGGAGGTCTGCTGATTACTCCAAACAATGCCACGAAACAGATCCACCATTAGAAACAGCTGAGGTCTATCTAATTCATGGAGGAATCAGTAGCTTCAATTTAGAGTACTACTGGAGTAAATGATTGCCTCAAACTAGCACAAGAAACAGGATGCAAATAATATGTTTCGTTTTAAGTCTCTTTCTTTGCATACCTTTGAGAAATCAGTAGCCTAGCCTCCAAGGAATAGTCATGATCAAAAGTTCTGACCAAATGAGTGAAAGTGATCCAATGAAGTGACTTTTGTAAACATTTAATATTACACAGACCAACAGCTAAATTTTTCTCTCAATTTTCGTGGTCGTGTCATTGGAGGGTGTTGCAGGATTATTGGACGTGACTGTACCAACTTAAAAAATATGTTACTCTCTTTAGTTGGAAAGCTTATATTACTTATTTTATCTTTTTATATTTTTTCTACCGCAGCTGGATGCATTTAATCCCTGACTTGCATGATAAGTACGTGTTTGATAATCATGTTACAAGATAAAGATTATTTCTGTGTTGGATAGGCTCGGAAATGTGTCTCGCTGTATTAGTGTATGTGATTTTTTCTCTGTCTTTGTGTGTGTGTGTGTGTGTTTCCTCTCTCTCTCTCTCTCTCTCTCTCTCTCTCTCTCTCTCTCTCTCTCTCTCTCTCTCTCTGTCTTTGTGTGTGTGTTTCCTCTCTCTATGTCTTTGTGTGTGTGTGTATGTGTGTTTCCTCTCTCTCTCTGTCTGTGTGTGTGTTTTTTTTCTTTCCTTTATTGTGTGTGTGTGTGTGTGTGCGCCGATATACGTACGTGGGCGAGACAAAGCGGATGTTCACGTCGTTCCATCCACCACTGCCCTTAAACGGAGGATCCTATGCTTTGAAAGGGAGTCCAATTCCCATCCCAGTACGAGAATGGGAACCTGCCCTCACTAAACACCTTCCACACCCATCATTACCACCCCTTATTATATTCCCTTCACAAAAAGACATCCACACTATCATTACTACGTCTTATAATATTGCCTTCACTAAAACCATCCACACCCATCATTACCACCCTTTATTATCTTCCCTTCACTAAAAACATCCACACTATTATTACTACGTCTTATAATATTGCCTTCACTAAAACCATCCACACTATTATTACTAAGTCTTATAATATTGCCTTCACTAAACACCTTCTGCACCAGCATTATCAACCTTATAAATATATTCAATGTGGCCTACCTTTCATATTTATCCTCATATCTCCATTTCTAGGTTAAATCTGTTATCAGTGCAGTCCAAAACATCACCTGTCACACCTTCCTTACCCCATATGATAATTATACTGTATGTGGCCTACCTTCCTCGTCAATATCTTCATTTATGTTCATATTTATACCCTCCAAGACATCACCTGCCACACCCTCATTACCCAGTTAAGGGGAGAGACTCATAATGGTAAGTTAGAAGGTTACTGATTCCTCCAAACTATGCCAGGAAACAGACGACCTCAGTGTTGATTTTATGGGGGGTTCTGTTTCGTGGCATAGTTTGGAGGTATCAGTAGACCTCCATTATATCTAAAGAGTGCGTATCCCCTTAATATTCTAGGTCCTATATGGCCTTCCCTCCCCATCATATATCCATCTATGTTCATATCTGTACAGTCGAACACGTAACTTATCTCCCAACGACACTATCCCTTACTCTTAAAAAGGAATGGCATCTCCTTCCTCATAATAAACAGAAAAAGGTGTAAAATAACGAGAGACGGTATAATATAACACATGAAACCCCGTCTAAAGTGGTACTAATATATTTCTTTATGTCTGTCTCTCTGTCAAATAAACAAAAAACAGACGGAAGGTGACGGAGGAAGAAAGGAAACAGACAGACACATAGACAAACGGACAGAGACAGAGAATGAGGGAGAAAACTTATGCCTTCCCCTGTACGTTACACAAAGGTTCCATATTTGTATACAAGAGGAGGGTGGGTCGGTTTAGGTATGGTGGTCGTGGGTGCTGGCCTCAACTGTATATGGTTGGTATGTGTGTATGGGAAGGAGAAGTACAGGTGTGTGTGTGTGTGAGAGAGAGAGAGAGAGAGAAGGGGGGGGGGGGAGACATGTGTTTAGAGAGGTAGGCCTAGGTAGGAAGGAAAGGAGGAGGTTGTGTCGGAGGGAAACCAGCAAGAGAGAGAGAGAGAGAGAGAGAGAGAGAGAAGAGAGAGAGAGAGAGAGAGAGAGAGAGAGAGAGAGAGAGAGAGACCAACTAACTAAGGGGGCAGAGCAAGCAGCAATATTACCTTCCCACTGAGTTCTGACTATGGAAATCAGTATATGTCTCACTCACAGCAGGGGTGGTATGGGGCCTGGTGGGTGGGTGGGTAGTGTTTGTGTGGGGGGTTGTATAGACGCAAGGAAGGAGAATGGTGGTGAGAGAAGAGGAGAGAGCAGCAGGGATCGAGGGAGGAGAGGGGAGAAGAGGAATAAGCAGGGAGGGAGATGAAGGAAAGAAGTTGGAGTGTAAAGGAGACAGAAGAAGCCATAGTAGGAAGGGAATGAGATGGTGGTTAATTAAAGGGAAGCAGAGAGGACGAGTAGGAAGGAAGGAGGGCAGGTAAAGAGGCAAGGAGGGAACACAGTTTGGCATGATATTTTTCTGAGGTCGTTTCATCCGAAGGTTTTGCTGGATTAGGCTAGTGGATATGACTGTACCGGCGATGTGTAGAAACAAAAGGATTGACAAGTATAAGAGAAAGGACACACACACACACACACACACACACACACACACACACACACACACACACCAAGTAGGGGGAAGTAAACACACACACACACACTCACACAGGCCAAGTAGGGGAAAGGAAAAAAAAACACTCACACAAGACAAGTAGAGGGAAGTAAACACACACACACACACACACACACACAGGTCAAGTAGGGGAAAGGACACACAAACACACACAGGGAGGCAGGCAGGTAGGTATAGGTAGATACAGTAGCCGTTAACTTGGAGTGTGTTATTTCCAGGTACTGCAATAAACCTGGAGATAAAGACATAAGGCCTGTTGTAAAAGTAGAGTATAGAGGCCCTGGAACCTATAAATGCTGTCCTGGGGAAGGTGAGGTACTGGAGGGAAAGTAGGGAAGGAGGGAGGGGGAAGGAAATTTAAGAGAGATAGAATGGCAGGGGGTGGGGAAAGAGATCCGTGATAGTTGCATTTTTTGGAGAGATTTTGAGGGAACAACACCTACAGAGAGAGAGAGAGAGAGAGAGAGAGAGAGAGAGAGAGAGAGAGAGAGAGAGAGAGAGAGAGAGAGAGAGAGAGAGAGAGAGAGAGAGAGAGAAAAGCTACACACACACAAGAGAGAGAGAGAGAGAGAGAGAGAGAGAGAGAGATTGAGAGTCGTCCCATCCATCTCTCAATACATTGTGTGGTGCCGTACCTTCCTTCCCCATGTGTAGGGTATATATACATCAATCACACGGGGAGACCATATTTGAGGACAGCATGCCATACAGAGTCCCATGGTGGTAGTTTTGGGTCGTATTGAAGGAGAGGGTCGTGTGGTCTTCAGTGAGAGGTGTTTTTAGGATACGTGGTGTGGATGCGAGGCCGATTCAGAAATGCGTGAAATTGTAAAAGAAGACGAAACTATAGTGAACATTTTTCTAATCAACATTATTTGAAAGGTATTGTGTGTGTGTGTGTGTGTGTGTGTGTATGTATGTATGTATGTATGTATGTATGTATGTGTGTGTGTGTGTGTGTGTGCGTGTGTATGTATGTATATGTGTGTGTGTGTGTGTGTGTGTATGTATGTATATGTGTGTGTGTGTGTGTGTGTGTGTGTGTGTGTGTGTGTGTGTGTGTGTAAGGCAGGTGTTCTGTGTTGCGACAGTACTACGTAACATTCTAATCAACTTTCTCTACATGTTTGTGCAGTTCGGTCAGTGTTGTCTGGAAGCTCCTGGTATGGTCATGGAAAGCATTAGGAGGAGGGGTGAGGGTGAGAAGGGCACAGATGGGTGGGTAGGAGGGGAATGTGTCCTTGGTATGCAGAGGGCGGTGTGTGTGTACTGGTAATGATGGTGTATAGGTGGTGGTAGGGTACTGGTGATGGTGTATAAGGGGTCTGGTGGTGGTAGTGTACTGATGGTGATAATGTATTGATGGTGGTGGTGATTGTATTAGTGGTGGTGTAATTTAAAACCCCAAGTATTTACGATAAGAGGGATTGACAACCCTATAGATGTTAAAAAAAGGGGAGGTGATGGAGGTGACTGTGTATTCAACTGGACAACATCAAAATTAAAGAAGCTGTGAGTCCTGAGTGTGGAAGGGAAGATAGAGACTGTAGGAGACTGTACTGTAAGGTTGGCCACAATGGGGTCATCCCTCTCACTGACACACTCCCCTCATCTCACTCACTCTTCATCCCTGCATGGGTCCTCACTCCTCTCTTCACCCCTCATTCCTCTCCTGACCCCTCGCTACTTACCCTCTCACTTGACACACTCCCCTCATCTCACTCACTCTTCATCCCTGGGTCCCCATTCCTCACTTCACTCCTCATTTTTTCTCCTGACCCCTCGCTCCTCATCCCTCACTTTAGCCCTCATCATTCATTTCACAGCTCGGCTCACCTTTCCCCATCACCCTTACCACCTCTTGCTGTCACTCCTCACGTCTCACTTCACAATTTATGTTTCACCCTTCACCTCCTCGCTCACCTCTCATCCTTCACCTCACCTCCCTTCACTCCAGCATCCAGTGGTATTTTCAATATGTTCGATTCTCACCCAATGTACCAGGTCCCTCCATTTCACTCTGTCAGTTCCCATCTCATTTGACCCACTTGCTTGCTTGTTTACTTACCCATTTCTTCTCTCAGTGTTCCCCTACAAGCCTTAATTCTTCACCCTTCTCCTCACTTCTCTTCTCACTGTTACCCCCTCTTATCCAGTGTCCTACCGCACCCCATCTCTCATTGTCACCCCTCACTCACCCCCACCACCACCCAGTCACCCACCAACTCACCCCACACCACCACCACCACCACCACCACCACCTTTCACTATCACCCACTTCCCACTAAGGCCTTTACCATTTGCCACCACTGCATTAGTCATCACCACCCACCCACCTCCCCACACTCGACTAACTCCTCCCCCATCTAAAATCCAGGTTTCGTGTCTCCCATCAGTGTACAATTCCGAGCAGATGAAGGGGAAACATTGCCTCACCTTCTTTCTACACTTGAATAGCATCGATTTTATTTGTAGAAAAGTGTGATTATATATTTTTTGGGAGGTTAGGCAAAAGCAAGGAAAGAGACACCCACTCGTAAAAATAAATGTCAAGGTGGGGAAAGAAGGAAGTCGTAAGGTAGTGGTATTACAGAAGACGTTAGGTCACTCCATCTCTTACCAATTGAAATAGATGTAAACTGTGACAAGCTGATATGCAAAGTGAAAGATGCTCGTAAACAAAGACTAGTCCAGAAGAATGGTGACAACATCTGGTGACTGGGGAACCTTCTGATGTTATATAGTGGGACTGTTGTAGCTTGTTTTTTGCATAGATAGGGTTAGTAGCGTGTCAGGAATCAGACAGAGGACAGATCAAGGACGATGTTGTGCGGTACTGTATAAACCTTCTCAGCTCTATACCCCTTTCTCTTGATAGAGGTGTGTGTGTGTGTGTGTGTGTGTGTGTGTGTGTGTGTGTACCCTGTATTGTATAAGGCCACCTAGCCAGCACCTTATGGCACCAACTTGTGTCTTGTTAGGTCCTTCTTTCGTCATAGGAGAGAGAGAGAGAGAGAGAGAGAGAGAGAGAGAGGTGGGGAAGGAGAGAAAAACTTGTCGTGGTCAGATCGAGATTGGAAGGAGGAAGGGAGGCTCTGATGCTATTCTATTTTTATCGTTATATTTTAATAGTATACATGGTCGTTTGTTTTGTTTGCCCTGGTTTTGTACTCTGTTCTTTTCCCCTTCTATTCTATTTTGTTTTATCTTGTGATGTCTACCTTACGCGACGAAAATAATAAGAAATAAGGAAATCATATGAGGAGGTACGAGCCTTTATTGACGACGTACAATTGGCCACAGGAATTCTTACACAGGTTATATGGAAAGAGAGGTCATTCATTATTCTGGAAGTACTGCAATGAATGTTTTTCCAAGTGACTCGGTGATTGCTAAACAACAAACCTAATAATAATAATGTTGTATTGCAGTTACATAGTCTTACATTTTCTCTATGGTGTAAACCCTCAAAAACAACAGTGTGTGTGTGTGTGTGTGTGTGTGTGTAGGAATATTTGTGGCCAGTAGTACACCACAACAACCTCATCAACATCAATGGTCCTTCTCTAATTTTGTTGTCCAATTCATTCCGTTACGTTACGCGACATATCAGACAAAAGGGAAACAAATATGCTGGTCTAAATCCTGCTTAACCCACCACTAGGCAGATGTGCTGGCCAAAATCCGGATTAAGTAATTGATTGGGTGTCAAACAGAGAGAGAGAGAGAGAGAGAGAGAGAGAGAGAGATTAAGCTGGTATCACAGGCTAATGCATTTTTCACCTTCCTCCGTCCTCTGGCTAAACTGAAGCTTCCGCCGTCTTCATAGCCTGTTGTTTTTTACCCTGTTGTGAAGGAGGGAGTGAGGGAGGGATGGGAAGTGGAGTGAGGAGAAGGGAAGTTACAGGCAGCGGACAGGAAATGGTGGTGGTGGGAGAGGGATAGGAGAGGTGGTGGTGGTGGGAGAGGGATAGGAGAGGTGGTGGTAGTGGTGGGAGAGGGATAGGAGAGGTGGTGGTGGTGATGGTGGTGAAGGAGGGATAGGAGAGGTGGTCATAGTGGGGGGGGGGGGTGCGAGAGGTGGGGAGGGATAGGTCAGGTAGTGGTAATGGTGGGGGAAGGAGAGGTAGGGGAGGTATTTGTGATGGTAGTGAGGGAGGGATAGGAGAGGTGGTCATAGTGGGGGGTGGGGGAGAGAGGTAGGGGAGTTATTTGTGATGGTGGGGGAGGGATAGGACAGGTAGTGGTAATGGTGTAGGAAGGAGAGGTAGGGGAGGTATTTGTGGTGGTGGTGGGGGAGGGATAGGAGAGGTAGTGGTGATGGTGGGGGAAGGAGAGGTAGGGAGGGTATTTGTGATGGTGGTAATGGTGGGGGAAGGATAGGAGAGGTAGTGATGATAGTGGGGGAAGGAGAGGTAGGGAGGGTATTTGTGATGGTGGTGATGGTGGGGGAGGGATAGGAGAGGTAGTGGTGATGGTGGGGGAAGGAGAGGTAGGGGAGGTATTAGTGGTAATGATAGTGGTAGAATCTGGAAATTCTATCGATCTGTATATCCTTATGTATATACGATATGTAGTATTTCTGTTTAACCATTAGTGTGTGTGTATGTGTGTGAAGTAGTCTTTTCCCTTACTCGTCCTACGGCTATTCCCTCGCTCGCTCGCTCACTCATAATCTCACTCATTCGCTGAAGTACACACGCTTACATAATCTCACTCTCTAAAATGCACTCACACACACACACACACACACACACACACACACACACACACACACACACACACACACACACACACACACACACACTTAAAACGACGGACGAGACTAAAAAAAAATATACAATACTAAAGTGCAATGACTCTCACTCTTTTTGTTCCGGGCCGCAGCATAATGTATTCTGTATAGCCTAAGCAGGAGGAGCATAATAAGCAGATCCCCACTCCATTATGGAAGCGATATGCGGTGAAAATTATGTCGTTCGCATTTTTTTGTATCCTATTATGAGCGTTTTTATACGGTAATTATTTCGTGTGTTTTTATATTATTGGTTTCTTTTGTTTGTTTTTGCATAGGTTATAAAATGCATATACAGACAGACACCTGAATATATTATGATGAGGAAATAGAGTATGCTAAGATGATGAGTAGATAAAATACGAACGGAATAAGAGACAAAAGAAAAAACAAGAATAATTTATGAAATATACAACAACAGCTGTGATAGTGAATGAAAAGGAAAGTAAACAAGAAAAAACAAAAAAAAATTAAGTACACAAAAACAACAAACAGAAGGAAATAAACGACTAACAAACAAACAAAGAAGATATATTTTAAAGGAGAGAGAGAGAGAGAGAGCGAGAGAGAGAGAGAGCAAGAGCAAGACTGTACTCTCTCTCTCCTATTGACTTGACTCTCTCATGCGGACAATCCACTTGAGGGACTCCAGTTTCGTGGCAGTGTTTGGAGGCTCCAGTAGTGTAGTACCCATTAGCTAGCTCTTGTCACAGGGGATAAATTTTGTAAATTTCTTAAAAGTAATAAGTGAGTGTGTATTTTTTTTAAGGGGCGAGTGTTAATTTTTTCTTGAGGACGTGACTGTATTTCTTGAAGTGATAAGTGTACTTTTCTTTTTGAAAGGGTGTGAGAAAATCCGAGTTGTTGTGGTGGGGGTTACAGGGGGGACATGGGTACCCGGGTGGGTCAGCGAGGGGTGACGGTGGGAACACAACGCCACGCCAAGAAGACCGACCATGACCGACGCAACCACGAGCTGATGAAGAGACTGGTGGCCTGTGACGCCTCCCCCACCAACACCAGCAACAGGAAGTCCCCGTCTGGATCTGCCCTGGAACTAGGGAAGGCGGCCGTGATGCAGGACACACTGGCTGGCAGGACACGCACACGCAGGAAGACGGAGGACCTCGACCCCAGTAATACCAAGTCCTTCCTGAGACAAACCTCCAGCTCGTCACAGAAAATGAATAATCACGTCAACGGGGACAGTCTGGGTGGTGGTGGTGGTGGGAGCAGAGGAGTAGAACACAAGAGTGCCCCGGGGAGGAGGACAGACGCAGGCCCCACAAAGGCGTCTGGGGCAGGGGGCGGCGTCAGAAAAGCGTCTCAGGGAGCCCGCGAGGGGAGGCAGTCACAAGTGTTCGAGCGACTGGCCAAGGTGGACTCTAACAAGAGCAACTCCTCTGGTCGGGGCGGGGGTCGGAGCCACCACCAGCAGGAAGGGCAGAATATCAGGAAGATGGTAGGAGGGAAAGACTCATTAAGGAGCTCAACACACACCCGCAGGAAGCACTACAGCCCTTCACACAGCTCCTGCAGTTCCGGTCGCAGTTCTGTCGTAGGCGACGAGGAGAAAGATTCCTTCACGGAAAAACAGGAACAGGAGAACATGCCGGAGACCATAGACAAGGACCTGGATGATATATCACCTCCTCCTCCTCCTCCTCCTCCTGTCTCTTCTTCCACCCCTACTTCCTCTCATACCTCGCACCACACCACCACTCCGACCTCACACCACACCAGTACACCTTCCGACGCTGCACCATCACACCCAAAAAGTCCCATTTCAAAAACACTCCAGAAGAAATCGACCACCAAAGTCGAGGCAAAGAGGAACTCTCCTGACGGAGGCTCTCGAGGGCTGAAGGTGAGAAGAGCAACCCGCCCCACAACTGAGCAGCGGGAGGAGGCGTCAGGAGGGGCGTCCAGGAGTGAGGTGCTGGAGCGGGTGAGGGCGAGGGTTGGTGACGGGCGGACACAGGAAGCCGGCGAGGTCAGAGACGCCGACAAGGACGTGTGTGAAGCGGATGTGGCGGACGAGGAGAAAGAGTTTTACAAGATTAGCGTGAGGACGAGGCTTGTGACGTACGACAACAACACCCTCGTCATCAGAAACACATCCAAGAGCGAAGACGCATGTGAAGAAGAGACTGAAGAAGAGACTGAACACGTGAAAGTTGAGGACGAGGCCAGTGACTCATCTACCACCCCACATCAGCAGCAGCAGGAGCAGCAGCAGGCCACGACGACTCCCGACACTGACCTGCAAACCTCATCAGAGGAAGTAGTCGAAACAGCTGTAGGCGGCCTGGGTGACGTGGAGTGTGGCTCATCACCAACCCACACCTCCATCAATCCTCCTCACCAGCAGCAGGGGGCTGTAGGGGGCGGGGAGTCAGGGAGGGTGGCCGGTGTGAAACAAAAGCTAACCCTCCTGGTCAACAGAGGCAGAGTTTTCCTGTCAGAATTCTACAGCGCCACCCAAAACCGCCTCGAACAATACACCAGGCCTGACCATTCAAGGGGACGTTCAGACAGTGGGTACTTCAGTCTCCCTCGGCCTCTAGTCGAAGTCAACCCCCTGTGGAGCCAAGAACAGGAGATTCTACGACGAGGGTACGGTGCATATCCCTCCATGCAGGTCCCTCTGTTTAGACCCGTGCAGTGTCGAGGGGGTCAGGGGGACAGTCACTGGAGTAGAGAAGTGTCACCGCTACATTCCCGACACACAGACACAGAGTACAAATCTGAGCATGACTGTGGAATGACGGGACAAGTGACAGAGGATGGCAAAACAGAGGATAAACATGTGAGTGTAAACAAAGATGAAGGAGAAGGGGAAGAGGCTGAAGGATGTGCCACCATTATCGTGGACGAGGAGTGGATTAAGAAGAACATCCTGTGTACGTGTCAGTGTCGGCAGAGGAGAGAGGTGAGGGAGGGTAGGGTTGAGCAGAGTGGTGAAGCAGTTAAGGGAAGCAGCAGGAGAGGTGGAGTGGGTGGTGAAACAATTGAGGGTAGTAGTTTTGGTGGAGTAGGTGATAGTGGAATAGTAATGGAGGGCGTCGCTAGAGGTACAGTGGACGATGGGACAATAAACACGACCGAAAACAGGAACGAGAAGAACAAGAAACCAGCATCAGACGCCCCCATAGAACCACAACAGAATGACAACAGCAGCAACAACAACACAATGACTAGTGAGACGCTGGTGGTGTCTGAAACCTTTACCACTTGTAACAGTATAGACACAACCTCCACCACCACATCCTCCTCCTCCTCTCCTTCTTCCCCCTCCTCTTCCTCTCATGGTGGAAGTGGAGAAGATACGACACGTGTGGAGAAGTCCGTGGGAGTAGATGAGGTGGAAGAAGAGAAGGAGAATGTGAAGAGGACGATTGAGACGAAGAAATCTTTGGTGACGAATGATGGAAAGGAAATAGAAAAACAGGAAAGTGATGAAGGGGAGGAGGAGGAGGAGAAAGAGAAAGTAAAGGAGGGAAGTGAAGATGTAATGGAGGAGGAGGAAGAAGATCTGTGCTTCTGTTCCTGTCACGAGGGGGAAGAAGGAAGGGGGGCGGTACTCCCTCACCACCTGCCCCAAGAGGTACAGGACCTGCTGGATGCCGACCACGCCAGGTAGGTCAGGGTCAGGTCAAATCGGGTTAGATAAGGTCAAGTCTAGGGTGGCATTCTTGACAAACCTTAAAGTATTTCTGAATATTATATTTTTCATTATTTATACGATCCAATATCACAGAGACCACCAACTGTATATTCGCATCATTATTTGTTTTTTTGGATGGTGTTGCGGGACTACCGGGCGTGACTGTACGAGATGCAGCGACCAACTCGTTAAGCTAATGTCGGTGTGGTGTGTGTTGAGTGTGATAAATGTTGACTATACACGTGTAGGCTAATGTTGTGAGTGGTTGTGTTGATGGTACGAGGTTAGAGTGGGAGATCATGGTGGTGGTGGTGGTGGTAATGGTGGTAGCAGTGCTGAGGATAGTATGTAAGTATGCAGGTTCTTGGTGAGTACAAAAATAGAGAGTGTGCATATGTGATGTGTACTGGTATGGTGAGTGTGTAGGTATGGTAAGTAATGTACAGGTATGATGATGAGGACAGAAGTCACGAGAGATGGCGTGTTGTGCATCAGTGCCTGTGTTTATGCTGCCCACACAATCATGCTTGGTCTGGGTCACTGGCATACACACCTACTCTCTCTCTCTCTCTCTCTCTCTCTCTCTCTAGATATATATATATATATATATATATATATATATATATATATATATATATATATATATATATATATATATATATATATATATATATATATATATATATATATATATATATATATATATATATAAACACAACCATTACCACACCACCAGCATAATCACACATGAAGTCTTCTCTTTCTCTGTTTGTTTGTCTCTCCATCCGTACTCTGGGCCTTGGTAGGATGGCGTGAGCATAATAACACATTATAGAGAAAATATACGAGTCTGTCCTGATCCTTAGGTCTTGTCGGTCAAGGTCTCCCTCCTTCCTATGTACAGTCACACCCAATAGTTCTTCAACACCTTCGAATGAAACTGCCTGTGAAACTATAGCTCTTGATCTCAGTAACTTCGTTCATAAAATTCACTTAAATGACTCACGTTCATTCAACATATGCAAAATTTTCTGTCGATTGGTAACACTGTAAAATATATATAGCTGGTAACACTTGGAGTGAGTGGTGTGCACTGGCTTAGATCTGATATGAACATCTGACACCAGTGTGGCAAGATGGCACGAGGCACCTCACCCACACACACGTGACACATAATATTATATACATACACACACACATACACACTTACATACATGCATAGTATAGGACGGAGATAAGATGTGAATATAATGTAAAATCGAGGAGGAAATTCAAAGGATAACAGAATGTAGAAGAGAGGAATTGGAAGATGATCAAACTAACACCCGTCACACAAGAAGCCAAGTATCAGTAGTAGATGGTGATGGTGGAGACTCACTTAGCCTACACACACACACACACACACACACACACACTGGTATATATGCTGAACCTCTAATAGTACACTCCTGAGCTGGTCCATCTTGAGGGGATAATACGCTGTGGGTGAACTGGAATGCCAATGATACCTTCAAGCAATATTACCAGGAAATCACAGTCTAATACAGCCAGAATAATAACTTCATCGAATATTCCCTTTCATTACTATATTATTACTGATACAAAGTAACTAACATGAACTCAGAACTCTTTTTGAACATGAAGTCGACAGGGGATGTGTGTTAGTATATTGCTGTATAGTTTGGGGGGAAATGTAACCTTCAGTTTAGGCTAACCTGTATAAGAATGGGATACCCTAATAAAATATCCAAAGGTTAAAACAGTAGGTGCCCTATAAACCCTTCTCAGTGACATGGCTCTTGTGGAAACTTTACAATAGTCGGTCTTAAGGGGGAAGTTTGTATTGGTAATTCTGGAGCAACTGAATCCTCCAAACTATTCCAAGCAACAGAACACCATTACTTTTGCTATTCTGGTCCTGTTTCCTAGCATACTTTGGAGGAATCAAGGCACTCCAAAGTACCAATAAAGATTTACCCCCTCAAACTCCTTAGTCATGTAGGCTGTGTATGGATAATGAAAACTATATGTATGTTGCATGAAAACTATATGTATGTTGCACTACAGGCTAAAAGCTTACACTGACCTCTGGTGGCAGCGGACAGGACTTTAGAATCTGACTGTCGGTATATTCATTGTTGTGGGAATGTTCAAGAGTATAGTAGGTTCATCTCAGTGGCAGGGGATATAGTATTTATTTTGTACCTGCATTCTTGTTGTTTGCTGCAATTGAGTGCCACTTCACAGTCCTTTACGTATGAGAGAGTCCCTGTGTGTGTGTGTGTGTGTGTGTGTGTGTGTGTTTTCAGGTGTAGGATAACTTGGCGGTGACCGAGTGATGTTGCAGATAAGCTGGAGTGCTAGACAGATATTCATCCAGATAGCCTCGTATCTCCCCGCCAATCCCTCGCCACTCTCATCCCTCCCACGCACCCCTCTCTTCCCTCTCCTCCTCGTCCTCGTTGCAAGATGGACGGGAAGGGATGCTGGATTCTGATCTGTTGGTGGTGTAGCTTTGGTTGAAGGGGAAGGGGTCAGGTTGCAGCCTCTCGTTCCTATAATAATATGATAGAATCAGTTGAGGCGATAGTTTTTTTTTTTTGCTGCTGTCGTTCTTGGTGTATGTATGTATGTATGTTGATCCTGTGAGGCTGGTGGACGTGTGGTAACCTGATCTTTACTGGCAGTTCCTTCGTAACAAAAACTTCAGAAAAGAATGTTTGACCCTTGGCTAAGATGTGGTTAAGCCCTACACACACACACACACACACACACACACACACACACACAAGATTTATTTACTCGAAAACCATTCCTTATAGTTCCTTCTTTCTCCTACAATACTCTGATATTCATCGCAGTAATTTTCTTAACTTTATCTGGGGTAGAAATGCACCTTAATTGGCATCAGTGTCCGTACCTAAAGAATGGGGAGTAGGAAGAAGAGGAGGAGGAGGAGAGAGGAGGGAGAAGGAAGAAGGAGATAAATGGAGGGGAGGACCAAGAGGTATGCATGGCTTGAGTGTGTGGGGGTGGATTCCTGAAATGTCTCCCTCACCAAACTGACTTTTTCCCTCCTTCTCTTCCCCCTTCCCCTCCCTTCTTCCCTATGTCTATCTATCTATCTATCTATCTATCTATCTATCTATCTATCTATCTATCTATCTACCCATATAGGCTACCGTACCTTTTTCTCCATCTCTATCTGATTACCGATGCACCTACCGTACTGTGTTCTTGCTTTCCATTTCTCTCACTCTCCATATTCGTACCGTTACTTCTTCTAAGCCTTCACAAAGCTCCACCACTGTGATGCCCCCCAAATACAGTCTCAGCATCATTCATCATCCCACGACACGTTCAACACCCTCTCTCTCTCCCCGAAAAAAAAAAAAAAAATGATAATAATGTATGTACTGTACTACATAATTATACAGTATTTTCGGACTAAAGTTTTTCGCCACTATGATATGTTGATAAAGCTTAAAAGTGTAATATTGTCGCGAATGAAGCGTGATTGTTTCTTCTCGCCATTATTTACATGATTTACGATCAAGCCGAGGAAACAATCGGATAGTATTCACGACAATAATTTATATCAATGTCTGCCATCATACCAGAGAAGCGACAGAACTTTATATAGACAGCGACTGTAGTGGTGTATAGCGAGTGGTGATAGAGACAGCCCATGGTGGTGGTGGTGGTGGAGAAGGTGTAGTGATGAGGGGGTGATAGATAGGTCCCACGTGGTAATAACAGAGAGCCCAGGCGGTGATAGAGAAAGTGTGATGAGGGGCGATAGAAAGGTCCCACCGCCACATGGTAATAATAATAGAGAGGGTCCGTCCAGGCTGTGATGAAGATGCCTCAGGTGGTGAAAGAGAGTATAGCCTAGAGAGGGCGTGGTGAGAGGTTACACATCCATTGGAATATATATGAGGATCCCACGGCGATTATGATGGGAACGTTTGTGTGTATGTGTGTGTGTTGGGTTGTTTTGTGTGTGTTTGTTTGTTGTTGTTGTTGTTGTTGTGTGTGTGTGTTTGTTTGTTTTTTGTTGTTGTGTGTGTGTGTTTGTTATTGTTGTGTGTGTGTGAGTGTTTGTTTGTTATTGTGTGTGTATGTTTGTTTGTTGTTGTTGTTGTGTGTGTGTGTTGGGTTGTTTTGTGTGTGTTTGTTTGTTGTTATTGTTGTGTGTGTGTGTGTGTTTGAGGGAGGTGGGGAGGTGATGGAGGCTCATATAGACGATCTCCAGTCCCTTCACTTCACGCCCCATGGGATCCTGCTTGGCAATGTGTTGGTTGCCTTACACGTCCTAATTATTTATAGGCTCGTATTGCTAGTCACTATACACTCCAAGTATTAAATTTTATTATTGAAAAAGGGTTCGTTGTGGTGAAATTATTTTTAGCTTAGTATTGCTAGTCACTACGCACGAAGTATTAATTTTTTTTTATTGAAAGTGTATGTGTTGTGCTGTAAAAAAAAAAAAAAATAAAAAAAAAAAATCAAGAATAAAAATAAAGAAAAAAAAATTGAAAAAAGCTCGTTCTACTTAGAATACCGTGACTTATGTGTGTCCAGTCACAAGCAAAATGTTTGGTAGGACATCAAAGCTACTGTAGTGTTGGGGTAATGAACATAGCATTGGATAGGATTACGTGGGGTTACTGATTATTATCTGTGGAAGGAGGTGATGTGAAGCTCGAGGTATGGAAGGTGACAGTGATATAATTTGTGTATATGGGTGTATGGCAGTGTGGGGGAGGTGTAATAGATGTAGGTGTGTCGGAAGGTGATAGTGAAATTATTTAAGATTGTGTACGTGGGTGTATGACAGTGTGGGATTAGTGTAGTGGGTGTAGGTGGGAATGGGAGGGTGTGTATACGTGTGTGGGAGGTGTAGTGGGTATAAGTGGGTATGGAAGGGTGGATGTACGTGTGTGGGAGGTGTAGTGGGTGTAGGTGGGTATGGGAGGGTGGGTGTACGTGTGTGGGAGGTGTAGTGGGTGTAGGTGGGTATGGGAGGGTGGGTGTACGTGTGTGGGAGAGAGATACCTACAGCCGTGACTCATCCATCTGACTACCACCATCACACTAACTGGTCAGGGCTTTATATGGGTCTTGGACAGGTAAGGAGATGATGGCTCGCTTGTTGGGTAGTTGGAAGGTGGGTGGGTTGGTGAGGTGGATGGTGTGTTTCTTGGCTGATTGGTTGGTTGGTGAGGTGGATGGTGTGTTTCTTCGTTAGTTGGTTGGTTATCTGGTTGATAGGTTGGTTGGTTGGTTGGTTTGTTGGTTGGTCCTTGACTGGTTTGTTGATAGATTGGTGTCTCAGGTATTTAACATACGTAGAAACTTTGCAGGTGGTAGGCTAGTCGGGTTCCGCTTGTATTCTCTTTATAACGAAGACAAGTGTGAAAGTTTCCCACCAGGTCGTCTGTGTCACTCATACTATTTCCATGTTGTCACCCCTGCCCCCAGTGAGCCGTGGTTAGGACCTTGTAAAGTCGCAGAGACAGTTTATCACGTTTTATTGACAACGGTGTCGTGGTGGTCGTTAAAAGTGGTTCAGCTGACACTTTACAAGGCCCGCTGAAAAATTGGTGAGGGAGAAGGGAAGGGAAAAGAAGGAGTATTTTGTTGGAGGGAAGCCTAAGCCAGTGTGTGTGTGTGTGTGTGTGTGTGTGTGTAGTACGGGAGATAACCAAGTAAAATAACATTCATACATAACTGTCTGGTCAACTTTACAAATTTGAAGCTACCTATTCCTCCAAATTGTGCCAGAAACCAGACTACTGAATCTAAAGTATGCTTACAATGTTTTATTTGACAGTTTGGAGTAGTTGGTCGTCTCTAATTTCGGCGGCAACATAATTTATACAGAGTGATTCAGCATTCCTTGCATTAAATTGAATGATGACCTGCTTGGATAATTCTAAGCAAAAATGTCTCTATGATGAAGTGTTGAATTATACATAGGCCTAGTTTAGTTGTTACAATACATTTATGTTACTGTATTAAGGAAGGCGAAAAGTGAAGGGAAACCCACCTAGATTTTGTACATTGTTATTCATTGATCACTACAGTGTACTGTACTTATTTTTGTTAGAATTGAAAGAATATGTTCAAAGTGGTGTTTGTTCATCTGCAACACTATTCCTGTACTACAAACATCTCAAACATATCCTCAGAAATCTAGGTGAGTTTCCCTTCACTTTTTACCTTCCTTAATACAGTAACATAAATGTATTGTAACAGCTAAATTATGTATAATTCAACATTTCATCATAGATATATTTATGCTTAGAATTATCCAAGCAGGTCATCATTCAATTCAATGCATGGAGTGATGAATCACCTTGTATAACTGCTTATCACATGAAATTTAAGTAAAATACAGCTGGCAGGAGTTTTATATACCGCTCATGTGCCTACTCTGACACAGTCTTTTTGAGTTCACTGTAGGCCCAAAACTCCCACTTAAAGGAGGGTTAATGGGTTCTTGTAATAGCCGTGAAATCCTGGCTGGGTTATATATAGTACCGTAATGTGTATTAAAATGGTGGGTTGAGAAGGGGGTGTTCATAGGGACAAAGTTGTTACTCTTACTCGCAGATTCTCTAAATCCCAAACTTCAAGAGCATTAAACACAACAGTAAGGACTTAAGAGGAGATTCTCATGTTGGTAAATTGGAAGGCTACTGATTCTTCTTACCTATACCAGAAAGCAGACGCCCTTAATGGTACAAATAGGGGATCTGTTGTTTCGTAGCATAGTTTGGAGGAATCACAGACCTTCTTATTCACCAACAGAAGAATCTTCCCTTAACCAACAGGCTTCGGAGGTCGTCCATTTGTATTTTAATTCGTTTAATAAAGAGTAAATTGTGTAAAACATCAGCTACTGTAGGAGAATATCATTTGGCCTGCTTATATTGTGGTTTTGACTCTTAGTCTTATGGGGGTTTCCTTGTGCTACATATTTTAATTTACAAGTAATGACAGGAAATAAATAAAACTAGGAAATGTGTAGAATTTTCGATTCTAGTCTATGTATCGGATATTTATGTTACTAAGATGTTTAATATGTTCTCTCTCCAGGTTGTGCTGTGTTTATATATGCATGGGTTATTAAGGTGTTTATGTTATTTTTCCACGATGCGTTGTGTAAATAATGTAATGAAATGTGCATATGTTTTTTTTCTGGATGTGGTGTGTTGATAATATGGGTTAATTAATGAGATGTTTGTGTCTGTGTGTTTTTTTTTTTTTTCAAGGTGTGCTGTGTTTATGAGTTATTGAAATGTTAATGTTCTTTTTCCAGGATGTATTGTGTTTATAATTTAATGAGATGTTTGTGTTTTTTCTTTTTGCAGGATGTGGTGGACCATCACAGGGAACTTTGGTAACATCCTACCCATCGACTGGAGTAAGACCTACACACGTCAGCAGTACCTTCCAGTCCTCAACCTCAACCAGATGAAGGTGACCATGCACTAGACAACCACTCGTATTATTATTATTATTATTATTATTTAGTCTTTATTCTTATTTATTCATTCATTCTATTATTGCATGTTTACCCACTCATATAGTATGCTCACTCACTGCATGTTTCACGATTACATTTACACACTCACTGCAAGTTTTTTCCTCTCACTCACTTGTTGTATCCATATTCTCTCACTTTACTCCCTCACTGCATGTTTCATGATCACATGCATTCAAATCCCTCACTCAGCCTGGCAGCCATCGCCCATAGGTAGTGCTACTCTTTCCAAGTTTCCTGATCACCCTACACCAGCTGCTTCCTTACCCAACGGTGGTGGCAGGCCGAGTGCATGGTGTCGGTCACAGCCAATAAATTACAAGCAATTAAACTTTCTTTGACCCCCTCCCACTGGCAATCCCCTTCTCATCGTATCAGACGGTGGGAGACAGCCTTGGCCCACGTTTTGTCTTGACCACAATAGAATCGCACTAATATAATTACAGTATAGATTATAGAGCCTTTTCGCTTTCTCCTGCTTAACTGCTTTCTGCCATTCCCATGCTTGTCATCGTGCCAAATAATCCCTCTGGGCTTGGTGCCAGTTCTCATTATAATGAACTAATAACCAGATGTTGATAACGAGCCTCACACTCACTCTCATTTTTTCCACTCATGAATAATATTGCATGCTAGCTTTACTCATTAAATGTTCGCTGACCTCCTCATTCACTCACTCAGCCATAAGCGCAGTGCCCTTTTTCAATACTGAGGGAGTTGATGACTAAATGCAAGAAACCAGATTAATTAATGAACTCGCCTGTGAAAAACGAATGAGTGGGAGAAGTCCAAAATCATATCCAATTTTTTTTAATGTCCTTCTCTGCCACAGCCTCATGATGCCGACACATGAAAGTGACCATGAGCCTCACAGTCACACACTCACACACGTCATTCAGTAACTCTCACTCACAGTCACTCAACCATCAGCAGTTCTTCCCCCATCATCATTCTTAACGAGAGGAAAGTTGCCACTAACTTAGCAAAACAAACAAATAAATAATAATAATAACAACAACAACACTCATATTCAGTTCCTCACTCACTCAAAATATGCTGAGTTATACCCTTTCATTGCTTGTTTACTCACTGACTCAGACATCATCAGCATTGTCCTGGACTAAGCCTATGCTGTACTTCTAAGTCATCAACCTCAGCCTGTTGAAGGTAATCACTGGCCCTCACCCTCACTCACAGACAGTCAAATGCAGCAGGCCAGGCCCTCAGAGATATCAACACACACACACACACACACACACACATGGAGTACTGTAGGCTACTGTGAACAGCTTAATATCATAATCATTTGTTGTTATTATTATTATTATTATTATTATTATACTGCATGTTAACTCTATTTACTGTATAAATTTTCTGTGTATGATATAATCATAGAGGCTTATACAGGTGAGCATGTTTTACTAATACTGTAAATATAAAAACCAGAGTAAAAGAAGCATGTACCAGATATAAATTAATGTGCAGTAGACTAAAATACCTCTGTGTGGAAGTTATTAATCATGTATGTATTTGGGAATCTGAATCAGTAACTTACTTAGGAATTTATAATGTACCACCATAATGTTTAAGATTATGATCCATCACTTGGTTACAGTATATGGTTTCATAAATCATAGTACAGTACTGTACCTTTAGAAAGAATTATCTTTATCTGTAATGAGAAAGGTGAGGTCAGTCATACCAATTCATCAAGTTTGTATTTTTGTTGATAGTGAATTTTTTATCAACTTGATTTTTTGCCATTTTTACTGAAATGTATTTATCCTGCCTGGCCAGGAGGGTGGTGGAGGGGGAGGTGAGGAGGGAGAGGGGCAGGGCGAGGGTAACGGTGGCGGGGGAGAGGTAGAGGAGGAGGAAGAGGTAGCACAAGACCTGGACCTCCACCACCTCATCCTGACCGGCCTCACAGCCGAGCCGGTCAAGAGTGCTGAGGAGGTCATCCAGGAGATCGACGACATAATGCAGGTGCGGAACCAGACTAGAGCAGGAATCACACTGGCATCATGGGTTTTCTCCATCCTCTGGTCAAATTAGTATTACAGTATTGAAATTCACTCTGATTATAGACTAGCAAGATTACACCTACACGTTTCAAAAGAATGTGAACAATACACCCCTTTGAAATAGATGTGTATATTTCTTGCTACTATAATATTATTTTTATTTATACAGTATAAGTTTTACTCTGCTGTCATACCCATTTTTTATTGAGGTTTAGATACCACCTTTGAATCCGAAGGGAGCAAATCCATTCCGAGAAGAGAACAAAAACTGAAGGACTGTGGATGGAGGAACTGAGTGCTAAGAATGGGGTTCCTAATCTTTTCCCTTCCATAAGGTGGTATTACTGTACTTAATCAAGAGGAGGCGGCTCACTTTTCTTTCAATGTCTCTCTCTGCACTACTGCACTGAATGAGGAATAAGCTAATATAAATTTCAATACTGTACCTTTAATGTTCTGGACAAGTTGTTTGGTTTTCAGTTTTTGAAATGAGAGGAGGCAATTGAACTTTCCTTTATTGCATCTCTTCACAATACTGTATTAGCAGAGTGAGGAATAAGCCTGTATAAAGTTGTTGTATCCTTTAAGATTCTGTAGCCTGTTATACTGAATAAAGTGTCTAGTTTAAACTGACATTAATGTTCATCTTAAAGGGATAATGCAGTTCTTCCTCGTATTGTATTAGTAATACCACCAGTAGTCGACCACAACTCACATTGCATCGATACCATAATTATTTGACCTGGGCAGTATTGTACTATAATTTTCGAAAATATTTAAGTATGGTACATAAGCAAGATAAAAACAATTGGTGCTGAACTGGTATATTATAATTAGTTTGAACCTTCCATGATTGATACACTTTTCGTATTGAGATGCTAATATTGATTGATTCATGGTCAGGAGGGAAGTTCTTCAGAGGACGAGGGTCTAGAGGAGAGCTCCCCTTCCACAGACAGCATGAATGACCCACCCACCAGGCCCTGTCCACCACATCTTTATGCAGACAGTAAGTGACATGTATTCTTTTTTAGTTAGCCAAGTATGACCTTATAGTCAAGTCTGGCATCTGTGTGTCAGATCAGACTACTGTACTGTACATTGCCAACAATAACAACATCACACCTCCATGCCAAACCACTCAACCCCATCGCTGTCTGGTCTGAAACAGGTGCCAGACGTTTGAAGCAATCTCTGCTGCTTCAACTTGTGTATTCCATGTTTCAAGGGGACAAAATAAAGACTACTTTTTTGGCTGACTGTACAGTAGTTGGTGTAGTGTTTGTATTCACATCTCCTAGATTCCCTTCTTGTAAATAGTTGATGCAGTGGTAGTGCTCTCAGCTTACCTAGTTGGCCCAAGTTCAAGGATCATCATTGGAAGATTAGCACCATTCTGTCACTTAATTATGTATGAGCTACACAACCAATATTCTTTCCAACACTTAATCCTTAAACTCTCTTCTGCAATGTGTTAATAGTAAGAACTACTGCTTGGAATACAAATAATTTCCCAGTTAATGAGTAGATCACATAGCAGTATGGGTAGCATCATAGGTTTGTGATACATGTTCTGAAGCACCTCAATTTATTTCAACAAGAAAGATAGATCCAAGTGTATATGTGGAGAGAGGTCACCTGAGCACATGACCCTCTTCCCATATTTTTCAAAGCATCACTATAAGGGCCATAGATAAGAACATATCATCAGGTACCGATACCCGGGTACAACAGCCATATACTGTAAAATGTATGGGCTTCATACCCCGAGCATCAGGCATCGGAACCTGACGATATATTCTTGTCTACGGCCCAAAGCCTCTCCAACCCCTAACTCAATGCCCCAACCTTCCAGGGGTACAGGTTGGGTGATATCAAGTTTTCACATTATTATGTAGGAGTTATAATGATAATGAAAATAATTCTTTTTTTGCACAACTTTGCATTTTACATACAGTAAAATGAAGTCTGAGCTTTGTACTCTAACACAGTGCCCTAGTAAGCATGATGTTATACACTTGTCAAAATACTGTATTACATTTGCTCCGTCAATATTTTACAGAAATTAAAAGCATAAATAACTGCATTGAACTGTGCCTAAGTTCTATACACCATGAGCAGCACTGTATATAAATTCCCCCACTGTAAAGCTACCCTTTCTTGGTTACAGAACTTCGGAGTATGTCGGTGGGGGCACTGAACGAGACGTTGATGGAGCTGGAGGTGGTAGTGAGGCAGTATTCAGAGACACTCATCTCTCAGCTGGCACTCAGGGATGAACTCGAGTATGAAAAGGAACTCAAGAATTCCTTTATCTCACTCCTACTTCAGGTTAATATTAATTGTGTTTTTGGTTGATTAGGAATATTGATAAGTCAAATGAGGTGAATATATGACAGCCCAGAAGTTTCTTTGCAGTTATAAGAAAAAATATAAATATTTTTTATTGTAGGCTGATTCAAAATTAGAACATGTTCATCTTCTTTATTATATGCTCACTTCAAAGTTTATTCCTTGAATTACAGCTATGTACAGACTCTAAGGAATATTAATTATCATATCTTATCAGAAGCTACTTTTTTATAGGTTCAAAACAAGAGACGGAACTTCAATGTGGAGAAAAAGAAGCAGAAGAAAGTAGGTCCAAATGGAACTGATCCCAAGGTAGAGTGAATTCAATTACTTTGCTGCCAATTACACTAAAGTAGAAGTACTGTACCATCATCTTTCTATTTTGAGGATTTTTTTATGCTGTATAAAGGGATTGTCTTTTTTACTTAAATTGGAGGGGTACTGATTCCTCCAAACTATACTACATAAAAGTGGCCCTGCTTGAATACTAAGGGATTCTCTTTCTTGCCATACTTTGGAGGAATCAGTAGCACTCTAATTTGACTGCAAGAGCTTACTCCCTTCAGTGGGTGATTGGTTTTCTGCTTTCCAGTACTTAACTACGGTGATCCCATATGACGTTGGTCACGGACCTCCACTTAACACTACACTCCAGATCCTCATCAAGAGTGAGTTGGTCTTGTTGTTGTACTGAACACTGACTTCTTTCTCTCATTAATTAATTTCACTGAACAAAAAGAATATTTAAGTCCAATACTTCATTCAGTTATGAATTCTTGTGCTCTAGCGGAAAAAATTCAGTGCTTCATCCACTCACAACTTAGAACCCTGCAGATCAGGTACCAGAGAGCTACATGCATTATAATCTCTTGTTTCTATGTTGGTGTTCCTTTATTATATTAAAGCTACATTAAAACCTCTTCTCTATAGAGGCAAGATATTAATTGACAAGTGACATTTCAGTACCAGTATTACTAATGAATGTTAATGCATTAGGATTACAGTACATAATTTTTCAGAGCCTAATTTCTTTCTTTGATATTAATTTTCAGTTTTGACTGCCATAAATGAAGACAGTCCAACAGTTCCAACTCTCCTCACTGATTATATTTTGAAAGGTCAGTCTGGTAAACTAAAATTCCTTTTACAATATTGAATAATTGTATCATGTATTTATTATGTACTACAGTGGAGTATTACAATGTTAAATAATTGAAGAAGTTCCAAAACTGAATGAAAGTGGCAGTGACCATACACTGACACAATACATCTGTGTTTCTCCCTGATGTAAAAGTGGATTATTAAGGTAATAAAATCATCTTGTTTATTTGTGGCCAGGGAATAACTTAACCCGAGTTTTGTGATCCATTCTAAGGGTATCATGACAGTATTACTAGTTGTCTAATATTCCTTACATAAATACAGTTTAATGTTAGAGGTCTAAATCTCGGTAAAGCTCAGTAATACTTCTAGGTATTGGTTGATGGACTGACTGCATGATAAATGTTTCATAAGATTTTTGTAACTCTAATTTCCCAAGGAATATGCCACAGTTCAAAGGGGTAAAGTAAATTATTGTCACCAAATTTATGTTACTGGTTTCATTAATCTGTGACAAGAGACAGACAGCCTCCATGTAGGTGGTTTGTTTTCTGGCACAGCTTGGAGGAATCAGTAGCCCTTTATTTACCAAAAACACCTTATTACCCCCATAATGTGCAGGTATTTAATATGGATGTGTAATTTAAATTTTCGTAAGTTTCACATAGTTTATTTATGGCATAAATGATCAATTAAAACCCTGCAACTGGTGCTGGTGCTTAAATGATAATTTTTATAATAAAAATAGTGTAGATGAGGGTGCTGGTGTGAGGGTGAGCAGTGTTCTGATAAACTTTACATATAATATACTATAGTGTATTATACAGTCCAAGAAAAGAGTACTGTATGTTAAAATATGAGGTTACACATAGCATTCTCTTGTCAAAGAATATTGCAGCCTGTGTGTTCATGCGCTCTCTTGTGGCAGTCATATGATCTTACCAGATATATAAAACTACAGTGTTATACATATGGTCCAAGTAAATTTGCTTCATTTGTAGAATTATTAATTTGATCATTACTGTACTATTTTCATCATTAGGCTCATCTTGAATAAAATGGGTGAGTTGTTGCAAATTCTGTTTAAAGTCACAAAATGTACTTCAATAAGATAATATTACTATACTGTTCTGTAATAATATGGGTATCATATAGAATACAAGTAGATGTTTAGCTTTCTCTCAGGACTTTTATGTCCTATATAAAAGTTTTGTTATACTGTCAACATATGTTATTAAATCATTTAACAGAGAGAATGGTAGGCTACAATGTACAGATGCAACGCTATATACACTGTACACATTGACAAACTAACTGTTCAAAGAGTAAGGACATATGCCTGCCACTAGACACATATACTGTATAGTGGTATTATAAAACAGAGGGAGATGCTATGCTGCACATTACTTTGTAATAATATAAATGATTATCCAACTGAATACAATTTTAAGTAACAAAAAAGTTACTGGTATTGTAATATATAAGTCAACATCTATAGGTACAATATACTGTACCTGTACATGAGAAGAAATTGCCAGCACACCTAAATATTATACTGTTAATACAATACTGATAGAAGATACAGTGAAAATTTGTAAGATGCTATGGCATCTTAGGTCTTTATTATGATGCTGTGAAAGTTGAGTTTAGTGCCTCCCTTTACTTAATATTACCACTGTTAGTTATCACAGAACTGCAGACCCAACCAGTGTTTACCTCTTGACATCTCCACTCATTGGTCATAGTCCCAGAATCAACAAAATATTGGGTGGATTTTTTCTGGCCACTTTGTATTTGGCTTTCTCTCAAAATCTATTCTATTTTTCTCTTTTGAACTACTTGAAAGGTAGTGATCAAAATATAGATTATGGCTGAAATTAAGTTTTAATTTTTTGATAGCTCTCCAAATATCAAAGGTAATGAAACAGATGAATGTATTATTGATGTTCATTTACCTGTGTGAGTTCAGCATGACTATGTTGTTGATAATGCAGAGAACTTTGTTCTTTTAAGTAGAATTCTATGCCAAGAATAAAGATAATGTACAGAAATTTTACTAAAAATAAGTATCAATGTAAGATAAAAAAAAATTAAGGTTAATTTGATCATATGAATATTAAACTTTTGTGTAGTTTAGACTATGTTAGCAAACTCATACCCATTTGACCATTAACCTTCATATTTTACAAATACTATTTTCTTTCATGGTTTTAGGATGATTTAATTAGTCCTTGTATAGCAAAGGAATGAGTGCATGCAAAGAGGACAGACCCAAATAGCCTCCTACCCAAAGATTAGACCTAGTATTTAGAATGGGGTAATGACCAGGCCTGTCTCATAATTTGATCCCTTACCATAATCTTATCTCCTGCTTCCCTGTCCCACCATCACCGCCCTGCCCTGCACCGTGTTCTTGTTCAATGTCTGTCTCGTTATGTCCCTGCTGCTGACTATAATTTTAAAGTCTTCAGTAACCCTTAAGGGGAGAATCTCTTTTTGGTGAATTGGAGGAAGACTGATTCCTTTAAGCTATGGCAGGAAATAGATGATGTCAGTGTTACTCATAGGAGATCTGTTTTGTGGCAAAATGTGGAGGAAACAGTAGCCGTCCAAATCACCATCAAGAGGTTAGCCCCTTAAACAAATGGTTGATGACATTTGCCATTTTTTTCTAACAAACAAAAGTCAATTTTTCTTGGAGGGAAACACAACTGATATCCAATAGTTAAATGCTCCATCATTGGACCATGTACAGGTGCAATTGTTTAAGTTTTAGATAACATACAATACTTGGAATAAAGGCAAACAGTTTAAGATAGCACATTGAGACACCCATCTCCAAGCACCAACTAGAGCAGCATACATATTTTGATGAGACAGGGTTCTTATTTAACCTTTAAACAAAAAGAATATTTTATCGATGTATTTAATCACATGGTATTAATCCAAGTATATTGAATGATGTTAGCTGTAATTACAGGACTATTTGAAATTCAGCATAGTAATTCTTAATTACTGGACAGCAGGAATGTCCCCCTTCATTAAGAAAAATTGTCAGGTGGTCGTTAGAAAAACTTGCAAGTGGTTAGTCATAATTAAAGCCTTGATTACCTAGAGTAGCTGGTAAGAATATAAATATTGATGAGGCCGTGTTTATAAATGTAAGTTCAGACAAACTTGCAAGCAGTGGCAGTTTTCACAGTCCTGTACTGTACTTCCCCAATACAATACTTATTTCATTGTATAGTAAATAAAATTATACAGTACATGAAAATTTAAATTGTGCCCAAGATGTACAATACAAGGGTATGATTAAGTTACAATATTCTGTACTGGCATGTCAAAACGCAGTAACTGAGGTACAGTAATAACTGCTTATCCAACCACTTGATTCCAGTCTCTTGTAGAGCCTCTTATTAGGCAGCAAGGTATGATGAAATTCTGCATTTTAGACTAAGATGGAGTGTATAGTTTATAAGGCAGTGACAATACAAAAAAGTATAAATATTAGTTCATAATATCAGGTAATATAGTCACCCCATTCCTCATACCATGGCACTATAAATACTGTAAACATTATCAAGAAGAAATCATGAAACTTTTTCTTTTTTATTAGAACAGTGGGAAAGGAGGAAGGAATTTTAAAAACAGATTAGCATCATTTTGTTATTAGTTATAATTTCATTCTTTTCATATTAAACTTCTAAACTACATTATTGCCATTCAATCTATTAGCTCCATTGCTAGAAATTTAGTGTTTTGTAAAAGCAGAGAAGAAAATCAATGCTGATACTGTGAGGCACATGCTCAGTTGTCTGTAAAAATGTGTATCAAGATTATCATCAGTATTACAGAGTATTTGTGTGTGTGTGTGTGTGTGTTTAGTAAAGTTAGTTCAGGTTTAGAATGCATTATATACACTATACAGTATAATCATTTTGATCAGATAGGATTAATATCTGTTAAACGTGTATGCCTATGATAGAGACTTTCAACTTGGATCTGCTAAGCATAATTATTTTCTTGCATGTTGCTATTGAAATTTTAAGTCTTAACATTGATAGAAATAGATTTTACCAAACAATTTGAAAATTGACGTGAATTACATGTAAAATACATAATGATCACCTCAACACACTTCTTAATGTATAAATCAGCTATTTACTGATGTATTTGTTTCAGTGTTGTGTCCCTCGTGAGTGTTGTGCAGTGGCAAGACCAGCCAAGCCTGCAGGTGTGGTGTGGGAGGTAAGGCAGGGGAGAGGTGGGATGGGGCCCTCCTTCCCTTCCCACCACTCCCCCACCCCACAAGATGAGACATTCCACACTCCCTCCTAAGTTCAGTCGTAGCCGGTCGTCTGTACATACACTGTATGTTACCGTACTTATGGGGATTGATATGCTGTTGTTAGATTTGAGTTTACTGATTTCTTCAAACCATGCCACAAAACCAACCACATATGGGGCCAAGATGGGTCAAAACATTCTACAAGTACATTGAATTACCCTGAACAATACAACTTTTTGAAATTGATGTGGGTTTTAAGTTTTGTCAGACCTTCCATGAGTATTGTTTATTGAGGTCTTCTAGCTGTTACCTGGCACAGTTTGGATGAATCAGTAGCCTTTGCTTTGCCAACAACATATCACCCCTTTAAGGTAACCCAGCTGAAAGCAACTCTTCACCATGTGTTTGCATTATGCAGTATTTATTATTGTATATTTTTCAAAAGATTTAAAATTCATATTGTGTAAGTATTATCATTAGAGGAAATTCAATAGTAAATTCGAAATTAATTCTTATAGCAGCTAGTCATGTGTGCCATTGGCCTTTATCCAGCTACAGTGTTTAAAAAATTTATTTGTATAGTATTAAATTGAAAAAATTATGAAAAAAAAGACAGCAATAGTACGGTGTTTAATTGAGTTACAATATGAACAGGGAACTTGCATAACTAGTCACATGTTTAGTGATTATATATGACCATAATAGTTCTGTTTTCCATAATCTATTAATGATAGTATTTCTGTGATTATTTATATTCTTTGTATTTCTGTGATTATTTGTATCATAATACAGTACTCTTCATTGAGATGCATTTCAATAGGTCACAACTAATGTATATCATTGCTATGCAAGTTGTAGAACTGCTGGTAAGAGGTAACAGTAACCTTATATTCTTAAACCACTTGATATTCGGAACCAAAGATAATATATCATGTTTCATAATAGCTTACCAGGTAGTTACTTATACTATAAAGAAAATATTTGCTTCATGAATGTTTTTTATCCATATAAGAAATGTATTTTAAGAGTTGTTTAAGGCATGGCAGTTCTGATCACAAGGTACCCTCCATATGAAACTAATATGCCAATATAATCTTGTACTATATCATTATGAACATTGCCATGCTTTTAAGTGCAAAGATCTGCTGATGGTTGTATTTCGCTATTTCCTAAAGCCCAAGTGCAATTGCCGTATTAAGTGTGTTAGAGTGTGTGTGTGTGTGTGAGTGTGGTTGCCTGGCTTGAACTACTGCGTAAGTAAGATAATGAACTGGTTCCAGTAATGTTTAGTAGTTGCAATGACTCAATAGCTTTCAAGTCAGTTTTGCTGCAAGATTCACAAAGTCACAACTCACTGGTAGCTTCTTGAATGAGTACCAATTCTCATGCTGAGTCAGGAGGTACTGTTTCATGTCTGTGGTTTAAAAATAGCTTATTTGTTTGTACAGTACAGTACCTAAGAGCTACACTGTAAGTAAGTTTTGAGCTTCTTTAGGACAGTACTGTATGTGTGTTTTTGTGTGTATGTGTTGGCATTTACACAACTGTATAATTATCTTTTCTGTAGCAACACACATACACATGCATGCACACACACATATTCATGCATAAATATACACATACCCACACATACATGTCAGATGATGGAAACAGACATAGTAACTCCTGCCTCAGTGTTGGACTTGGCCTGTGTGACACCTGTACTGTGTGGTGGACCCTCAAGGTCACTCACAGCTTCACTTCTGCCTCTCAACATACTCATATATACACTACAGTAGTTACTTCACTTTATCTTAAATATATATATATATATATTCTTGCAAACTATACAACATAGAAGGAAAGGAGGAGGATAAGGATTTTGTCTTGATCTCTTGTTAGCATCATTTGATAATCTTTCCTTCCCCAGAAGAAAGAGAAGATATTCTTGATTTGTTGTACTGTCCTGTTTTTACCTCTCACAAGCTGCACAAGTGAATCTCCCTTGTCACTCTCAAACATGTGATCTTTTATATTGGTAACCGTATACAGTATTGAGATCTAATTAACTCCATAATACACCAATACTACTCCATTGTGCATAAGTTCTTTTATGGACAGATGACTTAAGGACACCCATCTGTACTATGTAGTGCACCATCACATGCTGGAGTTCTTACTGTGACATGGATAAACCTATGAATATTTAAGTTTTTCAGATGCCAGGTGGAAGTACATATCGTAAATCATCCAAATTAGGTAAATGGTGTCTTGTGAAATAAAAAAACTGTAAAAAAGGTACAGTATCATTAGACATGGGATTAGTAAGATTTGAGGTATGCAGTTACTGTAGTTTAATTCATACTGATAATGATGGTGATGTAAATCAGTTAATTTGTGAATAAATCCACTTTGGCATTTCAAAATGTTAGAAAGGAGAAATAAGTAATACTGTACTTTTTTTTTTAACAAAGATAATTGGTGGCCTTCTGTCGTTTATCAGCAACTTACAAATGTGAACCATTAATGATCTGGTTAAGAGTTTTTGTGCCTGAGAGTTTAGGTGTCTTCCTCACCATAGATATATGCTAAAGCCTTACAAACAGCTCGCCTAAATTTTCACATACAGTACATGTGTTGAATCAATTAGAGGTGTGGAGTGTCCTCACTTTTAAGGCTAGCAATTTTTTCACTGACCTGATAAGTTGTATTGCATTTATTCTAAGGCATCATTAAGTATTAAAACTTACTCACTGTACTTTTATTAGAGATTATTTCCATGGCAGATAATACAGTTACCGAGCACCTACTAATGAAAAATTGTTTGGTAAGGGAGGTAATAAATTTGAATTTATTTCACCACTTACAAGACACTTACTTATTACTCAAATTCATACAGTATCTGCATCCCTTGACTGAATGCAGCTACATAAGTTGGCATTATTGCCTGCAGTAGTAGACTATACTATTAAAGGTACTGCACTATGAGATACGTACTGTTCTACATACTGTACTGTGTGTATCATGCACTGTAGCTATATGCATCAGTTCCTCAACTGAGGGATGCTGACACTTTTTGAGCAGGTGTATATTGAATGATGCATATATGGGGAGTATGACACTGCTGTAACTGTCCAAAGATGCTTAAAGATTCTCAGCAGTCCAGCCATTTTGTCCAAACATCAGCAAAATGCAGCTTCCCGTATCATTATGTTTGGTTCACAGATTCCTTGTTCTGTAGCCCATGTCACTGTAGATAACAGAGATTGCCATGAACACCAGAGCAGCAGTTCAGTAGTTATGATGTTTTTGGCTCTGACTGTTGGTACACAAGGCTGGCCCATATACTCTTCATGTACATGTTACTCTGCCCTGTGGTTACTATTACAGTATATGCTTGCTCCCTCTTACCTGTCTGGATTTATTTTATCCAATTAATAATCCAACCAAAGAAGAGATGTTTAATGTCACAGTAAGGGTAATTTGTATTTTGATATAAGTAACAATATTATACTGTACTGAAATATCTTGTGCAGGCTTTACTAAAATCCCTGTGACTAAAAGATATTGGTGCCTGATTCTGTCACCTGTTGATATCTGGATTCATTTTTTTTAACTTGGAAATTATACAAGTAATGCCTGTACATCTTAACTGGACAATTAAATTTGTCCATACTTCCACCTAATGCTTTCTCTCTCACAAAACAATAATCTGGATATATTGATAGATGTTTCTGAGATGCTCCTACCACTCCCATTTATCTTTTGTTCCATGACTACTCTGGAATCATTGGTATGTACTGTACTGTACTCCTTAGGTTCATGATTAAGAGAAAGAGAGGAGTACCAGCGTTGATCATAGTGGGTAGATGTGTCGGCAAATCTAAATGTCATCAAAAACCTGAGGTGATTAACTTTTTCATGAAATGTTTTACAAATCTAGCAATGCAACACATATTTCATCACTTGTTTTTGTTAATGTTCTCATTGCATTGTTTAAAAATCATAACCTAGTTCGACTGTTTGTATTTACAGACAGTGTTGGAATCTTTCAAAAATCATTGGGCTATATTGTAAGCCTAGCTGTAAGACAAAAAGATACCAGGCAGATGCACTACATAGTTTAAGAAATTAGTTGGCAAGTAAACAGTCCCCATAATGATACATGTACAGTACTGCACGTTCTTGTAGTAAAGTACAATACATAT
This sequence comes from Petrolisthes cinctipes, assembly GCA_033782935.1. Classification (NCBI taxonomy): domain Eukaryota; kingdom Metazoa; phylum Arthropoda; class Malacostraca; order Decapoda; family Porcellanidae; genus Petrolisthes; species Petrolisthes cinctipes. The sequence continues at coordinate 60,995 of JAWQEG010002198.1, read as the reverse complement.
CCTGAATGGACACGAAAGTAATGATTAAATAGTTTGGCAGGTTCAGGTCATTTATCACTTTCTGCTTCTGTAACTTAAGGTTTAATAATCACTCAGAGTTCACAGATCTTCAACTACAGTCAAGTAAAAAAGTTTAAAGCTGAACAGGCCATCAGGAGAGCAAGTGGTAAATATTTGTACAACTTAAATTGACAAAAAAAAAAAAAAAAAAAAAAACATACTGTGCTCACTAAGTACTGTGTGTGAGAGCAGTGCCATGATCTTCAGTTTGTGCAGCTGAATTAAGCCAACCACCTGATACACTATAACCAAAATGATAAAATAAGAGGTGAACCAAAGAGGGTTTGAAGCTGTTATTACGGTTTCAAACTCTCTGTAAAATGAACTGGAAGAATTATGATAGTAGGAGGATTAACTAAAATTAATTGTTCTTTCAAGTATCTTCTTTGTGTTCTCATGATCTATAATATTGTCAGAGGTTGAACTTCATTATGGGTTCAGTCCAAATCTGCAAACCATGTCTCTTGTATTCAGTTTGTAGTTTTCTTCTATCCTTAATATCTGTTTGATTACTAGGTCTTCCTTATATTGGCTCCCCTTCATGTTACCTGTTTTATTTCTCCCTATCTTGTACATGCTCCTTTTTGTTACCTCCTCTTTGTATGTTTCCAGCCTTATATGGGCCCAGGCCCAGTAGGTTGTAGTCAAATATTTCCTTCTTTCTCTCTAAATGCAGATGAAGACACGTAAACAAGCTGGTACACATGGCACTGTTCATCACCTAGCCTACAGTACTATGATTCACTTGTACTGTACCAAACTAATCTGAATCAGTATATTAGGAATTACAGTAATTATAGTCGGCACAAGCACACAACCATGACTCAGTGTGACTTGCATCCAACTTACCAATATTGTACAGTGTGGGTACCACAACTCTCCATTCTAGGTAGAGAACTGGATATAAATAATTCTAATTTTAAGTGTATCATTATCACTGCCATTACTTTACATGATAACTAATGTGGCATGAAGAGGAATGTAGGTGGGCAGTTTAAACTTCCTGTATACATTTGCTTCTCAAATACATTTATAATTATACACTTTCCCCCTCTACTTATAAGGAATCTTGGGTGGTTTGACCAAGTAGTGGTGTATATAATCATTGAGTGTATTGTAACACTGGATGTGCTATTATCTACAGTGCAGTATCATTATTCAACAGACATGGATGCAATGGAATAATTAATTAGCTTAGTCCAGTACCACTTGGTGTTTCACTTTATTTTTATTTCTGGTAAAAGTGTTCAGTATTTTGTTGTTTTTAAAAGAATTTTTATTTGGCAAAATGTGTGGATGATACTCAAATATTTCCTTTTTAAGAAATTAGACTTTGGTTTCTTGAATAAATGATAGCAGCTTGTGTGTAAAAAAAAAAAGTCTATCGAAATAATTTTATTTTTACGACTGTGATTCTTACTTTTGCATTGTATTATTTCAAAGTGACTGTTGTTTTATTGTCAAGACCTATTTATAAATATAATATCTGTTTTTGTCTGTGAATTTCAGTGATAATCCTATTTGACACCTGATAAAGCACACCATTCTCATGCCACTATTTGTTCTTTGATGCTGTCATGCTATATACAGTATTCATTATATGATCTTTATTACAATAGGAGTCATTTATTATCCACTGCAGGATTTGACTTCTTAGTTGAAGGAGTAACAGCCAGGAAATCCTGTTGCCTGTGGTGGGAGCAGGCTGGGAAGAAGTATGTGACCGTATGTCAGATGTGGGTTGCATATGGAAAGAGCTAGTGTGTGTGTCGGAGTGACTACTGTGTGTTGTGAATGTGAGATTAGTGTCTCTATATGTCGTCAAGAAAAAGCTCGACAGGATGCCAATACATGAATTCTGTATAAGGGTGTACTACATGAAGCCACAATCAAATAACCGACACTTTCCTTCCATCGTAGTAAATATCTTGGTAATAAAGAACAACACCTGTATGATTTTACAGCACCTCATAATAATAATTGAGGGGGTTGAGTTGACATAAGGTGTATGATTATATTTTTATATGATATTGATCTACAGTATTTGCACGATGGAAGGAAAGTGTTGGTGATTATTTAATTGTGGCTGTACTTATGATTATTTGAATGCCGAGTCAGAGAGTCGACTGGATTCTGAGCCGGTCAAGAAAAATTGTTGGGCAGCCTCTGATGCTCAGCCCCATCTTTGTAGGCCAATGCTTAGCAGAGCTTATGATAATTTTGATGTGGTTATTATAGAGAAAACTCATAAAAATGTAGGATTGGGCTAGGCCAAAAAGACTTCACCACAAGGGAGGAGGCAGAGAGGAGGGATAGCAAGCAGGAAATAAAATGAAGGAATAAAAGAACAGACAGCTGAAGAGAGGAAAGTGATTGGCTTGGGTCCAATAAGGGAAGGGATAGTTGTATGGATAAGGAATACAACCAAAGTAAATATGACGTCTGGTGGTAATGTATTTCATGGCAACTTTATGTCCAGCCTGGAGTGTTCCTGCATAAAGGTGAAGAGAAGAGGGCAGTCTTATGGATAGTATTAATTACCCTGAAAAATGTGGAGGTTACGTATCTCTAAAAGTGAAGAATATAGCCCTGATGTGAACTCCTCAGCCCAATCACTGCTATCTTATATTCATTATCAAGACAACTGCAAATCCAACCCTGTCTAAAGTTGTTTCTAAGTAATGAAGGGACACTTAAATTCTGGCACTTTGATGAACTGCTGATTGAAAGAAGTGGAACGCCGGCAAACATAGTTGGATGGGGTATGAGAGAGAGAAGAGAGGTAGTGGAGGAGGAGGTGGAGATCAGATGGGCAGAAGTGAGTGAGGCCCTGAAAGGGTAAAGATGGGTAAAGCATCAGGAATAGATGGAGTGTGTGGTGAGATGCTGAAGTGTGGTGGCGAGATAGTGAATGTGGAAAATGTGTGGACTAGCATGAGAGAAGGGAAGCATGCCTGAAGATTGGAAATCTGTATAAGGGTAAAGGGGAGAGAGGAGTGTGCGGTAATCACAGAGGGATATGTCTCCTTAGTGTAGTGGGGAAGGTATACTGTAGGGTAGTGATCGAGAGAGTTAGAGTGAGAACAGAGAGGTGGGTGGGTGAGGAGTAGGGTGGGTTTAGGAAGGGTAGAGGGTGTATAGACCAGATTTTTTCCTTGAGGTGTGTTGTGGAGAAGTATCTGGAGAAGGGACAGAAGTTGTATGCTGCATTTATGGATTTGGAGAAGGCTTATGACAAAGTAGATAGAGAAGGTCTGTGGAAAGTACTGAGAATATATGGAGTGGTTGGAAAGTTGCTGGAGGCAGTGAAGAGCTTGTATGAGGGCACAAGAGCGGCAGTCAGGGTAGAGAGTGAGCAGAGTGAGTTCTTTAACTTGAACGTTGGGTTGAAGCAAGGGTGTGTCATGTCCCCATGGTTGTTCAATGTATACATGGATGGAGTTATGAAGGAAATACAGGGAAAAGCAGTGGGTGTAGGTGTACCTCTGATAAGGGAGGGGAGTGAGTGGAAGTTGCCTGTGCTGTTGTTTGCTGATGATACAGTTCTGCTGAGTAACGATGAGTGGGAGTTACAGGGATTGGTGAATATGTTTGGAGATATGTGCGAGAAACGGAACCTGAACGTGAATGTAGTGAAGAGCAAAGTTATGATCTTTGAAAGGGGTACTGCCACAGGTTGTGAAGTGAGGTTAAATGGACAGGTTATGGAGAATGTCAGCTCATTTAAGTATTTGGGCAGTGTGATGAGTAAAGATGGGAGGTTAGAGGATGAGATGCGAGAGAGGGTACAACAGGGGAAGAGGGTTGTAGGAACACGTACTGAAAGCAGTGACAAGGAATAGGGCGATGAGTATGGAAGTGAAGAAAACGCTACATGATAGTGTGGTTATCCCAACGCTGACATACGGGAGTGAAACGTGGACGATGATGGAAAGACATAAATCAAGAGTTAGATGGGTGGAAATGAGCTACCTTAGAAGTGCGTGTGGAGTGACATGAAAAGGTACAGGAGCAGTGTGGTATGGGTGTGGACGTGTTGGAGAGTGTGAAAAGGAACACCTTGAGGTGGTTCGGTCATGTGGAGCGTATGGGAAGCAAGAGGTTGGTTATATAAGAGAGTGTACGAGAGTGATATGGAGGGACGGAGGGGGAGGGGCAGACCGAGAGTGAGGTGGAAGGATGGAGTTGAGAGGTATGTGAGGGTGGGATCGAGGGACGCCAGTTAACTGGGAACAGGGGTTCATGGAGGTGATTCATTTGTGGCCACCCCTTCGGGGATTAAGGGGATTAAAGATAGACATAATATATGCTGGTTCACTAAGAGATAATATATGGAAAATAATAATCTCTTATTTTACTTTGGAACAATAGAAAGAAGTTAATCGCCTCCAAGTGGGTTTAATTCATCCAGAGGCCCATCTCATAACTATTCTAAATAAATACTATTATAACATAGGACGTGATATAACTAAATACTATTATATACCATATAGGATGTGATATATTACTAATACTATTATATTATAGGACGTGATAAGTTTTACTGAACTTCGATTAGACAAATTTTAAAGAAATGTTGATTGTTTTCCAAAGAGGGCTATGTCTGGTCAAAGAGTTTTCTCCATTTTTGATTCTTCTAATCATGTGACACAAAACATTGAAAACAAAACACCCGCCAAAGTTGCAGGTCCTAGTGAGTGAATTCGGATTAGGCACAGTTCGGTATGTCTTCAAAAGCGCGTTAATATCTTCAAGAGTGCGCGTAAATATCTTAAAAAACGCACGTAAATGTCTCAAAAAACGCGCGTAAATGTCTTCAAAAGCGCGCGTAAAAATCTTCAAAAGCGCGCGTAAATGTCTTCAAAGCGCGTAAATGTCTTCAAAAGCGCGCGTAAATGTCGTCAAAAGCGCGTGTATATGGCAATTGACATTTTATTTATTGAATCTTCCTATTGTGATGTAGCTCTGACATATTTGATCATCATACTCTCACTTGTCAAAATGAATATCCTTTGTGCATCATAATTATAACGGGAGGGAGCATTTATATTTATCGTCTGCATCTCAATTATTGTATACGTGACTATTTGAATTTGTAATATTATATACGAGAAGATTTTAATTTATAATACTGTATACGTGATTGTTTGAATTTGTAATATTGTATACGTGACGATTTGAATTTGTAATATTGTATACGTGACGATTTGAATTTGTAATATTGTCTTTGAAGTGCATTACATAATTACAGTGGCAAACATCATCTTGCATACACAGTACAGATAATACCCAGTTAAATACAACTACGATATCAATTAAATGTATGTTATTTACAGTAGCAAGATGTTTGTTTTCAAGAAAGATAGCGCCTGCGCCTCCCATGGTCTCCTCATAATCAATAAGAGAAGCCTCGCACTTTTAAAATATTATTGCCATCCCATTTGAAAGAAAGTTCGGGTGATATAAGATTTTACAGAAATTTCCGCACGTTGATAATACACATATTAATATATTACACTTATTTTGTTTGATTATTATGCGTAAAAGTGCAAGTGTGATCATTGTTTCCCTGAGGGTACGAGGGAATATTGGAACTTTATTTGGGGTCTACCATTTTGTTGTGGAAAGAAGAGTGTCCGAGTACCGACCCTAAAAGATTAAGATGAGTGGTGGGTTTTGGAAGGGGTTAGACACATGAAGCCCAAACAGGAAGACCCAAAGGAAATGGTGGGGGGCTGCTGTGTGTGCTCGGACGAGAACGGCTGGACTGAGAACCCCCTCGTGTATTGCGATGGTCAGGGGTGTACCGTCGCCGTCCACCAAGGTAATTAATTAAAGTCACCTGTTATTATGTATTATCCTATCAATCATTCCTTGTGGTACTCTAAGCACTCGGTATTATATCCTCTGTGTCACTTGGTTGGTTGATAGGGTTGTACCGTCGCCGTTCACTAAGGTAACTAACTAACGTTAACTTTGTCACCTTTTGTTATTTATTATCCCATCATTCATTACTTGTGGTACTCTAAGCACTCGGTATTATCCTCTAGGCCACTTCGTTGGTTGATAGTCGTGAGTGTCTTTGTTGGAGAAATTGGAGGCAAAGTTCTACCCCCCCCTGAGGCAACCAGTTCGGTCATTGTTCACAAGAGTAACATATTATTATTATTTCCACAATACATGGACGCTTCAGAGATTAAAATTTAATTATAGAGCACTAATACGAACCCAGATCCACCACCACATAGACCGATTAAGTTCTGATAATGAAAGTGTAGAGCTGTTTACAGGCCAAGTGATAAGTCTCTTCCCGAAGACATCTATGAGTACTTGTGAGTGTAGAGCTTGTAGAGGCAAAGTTCGGTACTTATTGAAAGAATTACCGTTTTGTAGCAGTGTTGCCAGATCTGGCTAGGTCCCAGTATTTTGCCCCGGTCATTTCCTGTACAGTACTTTACCACGGTTATTCCCCAGTAGTTTGCCCAGGTTAGGTCCCGGTAGTCTGCTGTGGTCTAGGTTAGGTTAGGTCAGGTCAAGTAAGGTCAGGCTAATTTCAAAATGCCCCATTTGAATATGTCCTATCTTGGAAATTGGACATTTGCGGAGGAAATGCCATAGAAGAAAAGTCTTAGAATGGTCTAAATAAGTGGGTAATGAAGGTAGAAAAACCGTATGCAATAACAGTAATTCTTTCAATATTTACCCAAAGTTCCCCCTTAGACAAGCAGTTGGTCATTGTTCTCCCAGGTAACTAAACTTATTATTACTCCACGGTAGTCCACACACTTGGGACCATAATATATTATCTAAGTTAGGCCACCCTCGGATGATTGATCATTGTACTTATTTTGGTATGGACAGTTTGTGGAAGGTCGTAGAGCCGAAGTTCCCACCTGGGCAACCTGGTATGTCATTGTCAAGATTCAGTCAAGTTTCTGTATGTTCACATGTGGAAGTCTTTCAGACCAAACAAGGTTTATCCTACTGTTTCGTGTGATCCAGTTACTGTATTGCAAAGGTACCTCGGGGAGAGCTGGGGAATTTGGAATTTTGGTAAAAGTAGAGAAGTACTTTATTCACTATATTGTATATTTTAGTATCATTACCCACTATTTTGGACCATTTTAAGACACTTTTCATCTATGGTGTTTCTCTCGGAGATCTATTTCGAGATAAGTTTTACAAACATAATTTGGAAATTAGTCTGACCTAACCTAACCTAGGCCATAGCAGATTACCGGGACCTAACCTGGGCAAACTACCGGGATATAACCAGTGTAAATCATCATAAAGTGACCGGGGCAAATTCCTGGGACCTAGCCGGATGTGGTAACACTGCACGGCACTAGCCAAGAACAGAATACTTCTCTACTAATACCAGAATTTGGGATTGGGGATGATATAAGCAGCATTTGATAAATGTGGACATTTGATAATTTGAGCCAACTTTATTAATTAAACTGACCTGACCTAATCTAATCTGGACTAAGGTAGACTACTGGTACCTAACGCATCATATGAAGAGGGTGGTGGGTATATATACCCTATATGAGAGTTGTGGAAGGTAAGACCTATATCAAAGTAGCAGATATTCTACCCAGATCACAGTTATTATGCAGATAATTTGTCGTCTCCCACATGTGCACTTTGGAAATAATACCCCAGATTGAGCTGGTCATATTCAAAGGAAATTTGTGTATTTTTATCAGGATAGAAGTGCGCACCATAGATTGTCAGATTTATCTTTAATTTGTTATAAAGATGCAAGATAGTGACTGGGAATGGTACAGAAAAGCAAAAAGTAAGTTAGGAGCTACCAAGAACTGGGCCAGTTTTGCAGTTTCCTAAATTCTTATGTTCTTTCTAATCATGTATTTTTAATATACTGAACAGAATACCTGTACAGTGATTATCCCACTGTATAGGGACCTGTGAGAAATTTGGTTTTGCATGGATGTTACAGTAATGAGTGAAGTACAAATACAAAAATGATATAGTTATCCATACATTACTTAATACAATAGAAAATATATGATGGAAAAACGAAAGGTGCTAAGATGAAAATCACTAGAATTGTCATAAATCGAAGTGGAGATCCCTGAATGAAATCATTGCAGAAATATCATCAGGACTACCTGTATAAGGAAAAAGGTTGAATTAGCAAATACAGTCTCCTCTACTTATGAATATTTGAGTTACCAACTTTTGAAAATAAAAGCAACTTGCTCTGAATATTTAAGTTTGTGGATAAGATTTAGTTTGTAGTCCTATTAGTGCTGCTGGATGCTACAGAATTCAGCATTGATCAACATGGGATTAAATGCATTTAGTCCTCAGGAACATTTGTACTGGGTTGGACGACATGTCGACTAATTGTACATAAGAAAAGCATATGACACTTGATGGAATCCACCTGTTGAGCATGTTACTACAGTACCTGAGCTCAATTGTTGAATGTCAAAGCATAGTATTTTAGCAGTTAACCATGTTAGTCAATGTCAGTTTCTACTGTTTAGTTATTAACTGCACAGTTTACATTGAAATCATGCTTTTCAGCCTGTTATGGTATAGTAACAGTACCAACTGGAGCCTGGTTTTGCCGCAAGTGTGAAAGTCAAGAACGTGCAGCCAGAGTAGTGAGTACTGTATTATAATTTTCTCTGCTGCATACTTCCTTTCTCTCTAGTCTATTGTATTGTGATACAGTAATAGAAAAATTTATTTTCATTGCTTAGGCTACCTGGCACACTTGTAGTTCTCTTGTAGACTGTAGGCTGTGTGGCTGGCATTGAAGGGTTTATTATTTACTATACTAAATAGTTTATCTTTAGTATTGAGGTTAGGAGGGTGGCAACATCCTCTTCACACGGCTGTTGGTGTATCAAATCTGAAGTTCAGCAATGTACTGTAGTTGGACTGGCTTCCCAACCACTTCATCCTTCTCTATAAAAGGTACAGAAACTTTGGAACTGGCATTTTCACTTTCAATACCTAGAGTATAATCCTGGTAGGCATGTGTCCCGTATCATAAAGACAAATGGGAAAATTTTGGATCGAGAGGACGTTGACAAATTTTTGTCATCTTATTTCTCAAAGCTTGTACCTGATGATATATAGATATGCTATATATACAGTATATGTATAGAGTACTGTACTGTTGTATTCCAGCTGTTTAATAGATTGTAAAGGTCTTCTCCCAGTATTGGTATGGTGCTGTATTCAGTAAAAGAACAGTAATTTCCAAAAGGTGAAATCTGTACAGTGAGTATGAATAGATTAGAAAGCAATGAAATCCTATGAGTAATTTAATTATTAGAAACAGTATAGATACAGTATCATTAATTTTTAAGAAATAATAGTATTCTATATATTTATACAGTACTAGCAACAATTTATGAGTTGCAATACACACTCAGTAATGTAAGTTTTCATGGGACTAACCTCTTTATTAGTCAGTTTTATTTCAGTTAATGCAGGATATTTTATATACATGTGTTTATTAATGGAAATTCCATACATAGCCAGCATCATCGGGATCCCCAAGCAGAACAATACAATATGGTACAACAACACGAAGATTTGAGCAAATGTTTTATTTAGTGCTCTGTCTATAAGTCTGAATAGACTATTAAATCCCCATTTTCTCGAATAACTTCTACTGTTCTCTAGGATTAGCTCCTTGATCTAACTTCTCTTCTTTGTCTATGATGTAACTGATGTCAAGTTATGGTTTTTCTACTAGAAGAAAGCTTTGGATATTTTTTTAAACAGACAATGTACTATTTTCTCATTAATGTTTTGCATACATAATGTGCAGACTATTCAATTATTAAACACTAATGGCTACAGTTTTTATCCATAAATGCCTTCAGAAGGTGGGTTGTCATTTACATATGGTTGACCTTCCTGCTATAAAGAGGTAGCTGTGCAGGTGACTATTTCAGTTGATTTGTTTAATTTTGCAACTTCTTTCTTATTTTATAAACTTGTAAGTGGAAGGAAGAGCCAGGGGTATGCTGTATACTATACATGCCATAATGTGTGTATGTACAGTCACAATCCAAAGATTCGACACTTCCTTGGCCGATAGGGTGCTGAAGCCAAGGCTACAGATACGCTTATCATTCGGACAGACTGGTGTAACACATCCTGACCTGTACTGAAGCTCTGTGGTGGTATTCAAACTCCTTAATCTTTAGTCCATTGATAAAGAATATGGACATATGAAGGATATTTTTCAGTCAAAATGTGACACAGTTTGCATCGTGATATGATAGGCACTTCTTTTATTTGTGGAGCATATTACTCTGACGAATGTTATGACAGACGCCTGGGAACTTTGGCAGAACGCAAACCGTGGCTTCGAATCTTCATATGGCGCAGGTTCCATGGATGGATGTAGGCAGACGATTTGTCCGAATGCTTAATCTGCAGCTCTGGCTTCAACTTCCTACTGGCCATGGATGTGTCAAAACTTTGGATTGTGGGTGTACATTTGTTTTCTGGTAACAGTATTTAAGTCCCCATTACAGTATTTGTAATACATACCTGCATATTTTTAATGTGATATATGATATATATTTGTACAGATACTGTACTTAGATTATGCAGCAGACTGGAGAATATCAGTGCCCTCTTAGCTGTAATTCAAAGATAAATCTACCTCTTATGTAGTCAGAGTTTTGGTTGGGTTTGGAGAAAGTACAGTAATAGCATCTAGTGAACCCACAATATTTGAGCCCTTATTTGGAAGATGAGCTGGCACTTACTCATTAAACAAATATCATGAATTACCCATACCGGTAAATCGCTTGAGAAACTATGTATTATCAGAGACAAGGGTCTGGAACCAGAAGTAAGATTGGTAAAGCTATGGTAGTAAGGAAATAGGTTACAATATTCAACATAATGGACTGAATAAATCAAAGGAGAAACATTAGGTTAATTTTAATTGGGAGAATGACTACCCTGTAGGCCTGGGAAGTTCCAAGACTAGGCATGAATTAACGTAATCACCTGCACGTTATAAAAGATATGGAATGGGGTTGGCATCAGGATGGGTATCCGGGTGTTAGTGCAGGATAGAGGGTCATTTAAGCATTGGTTTGTGTAGCCCATCTAACAATAGATAGATAAATAGTAAAAAAATACAGTGTGTAAAAACAGAAGTATTCTTGAATTAAGGGATAATGAGGAAGAGATAGTAAAAGGTTAGGCTGGTGTAAAATTACTATTGGTGACTGCTCATCAGTCTTGAAAAAATATTAAAAGCAACTAATGAATGTATGTGAGGCCAGTTCTTTTTGGTATCTTGTTCCTTTTTTAAACTTTGTTTAATGTTTTGTATTTGTACTCCATGGTGAATGGGGCATGGAAATAGAATGAGATTTTACTATGAAAATTATAAAACAACATTTTTGTTGCTGAAAGTAAGTGTAAAGTTTAACAATTTTGTGTAGCTTTCCAGTAATCAACAATTGCAGTTATTACAATGTCAGCCACAGAGTCATTGCTTTGTATATTTTCTGCTTGTTGTATTGCCATAAACCCTCTCCCTTCCCCCGGCACCCCACACCCACTGACACCTACCCTGTGGCCGCTCACCCAGCACTCAGGCGGGAGGCGCATTTTTTCACAGAGGTGCGAACTGTGCCCGAGTAAAGATGGGGCGCTCAAACGCACCGACTCTGGAGGCTGGGCACACGTGGTTTGTGCGCTCTACATCCCTGAGGTGCGCTTTGGTAACGTCACAACAATGGAACCTATCTTACTGCAGCTCATTCCTCAAGAAAGGTTCAATAAGGTAAGAGGAATGGTACCTCTTTAATATTGTACAGTACTGTTTAAAAAATCATGTGTAATTTGTATTAATAGCAGTAGCTTTCAATCATGGATATATGAGGACCACTTACTGCTACCGGTACATATACATTTGCCTTCAAAACTCTTCAGTAACACTTAATATACTTATGTTAGAACTACAACTATAGTATTATATTCATTAACTTAATCCTGTTAATATACGATACAGTATGTAGTTTATAATGTTATGAGTTGCTGTATGGTAGGAGGATGAATAAGACTTTGAGGCAACAATAAATGTTTTATATAGTTAGCATCACTACATATGTAAAAGTAGCAAACTTTAACCTGTCGAGTGTGAAACCCTGTGTGTAAATGACTGCTATTCTGCAATATGTTCGTGAAAAGATTCCCCTAAATTCAGATTTGTTTTGCAGACAAGAGCATGTGCAATCAATTTTCAGTAAAGTGGATGGTATTATTGTTTACTTGTGGTGTTTGGTACACAATTCACTCATTAATATTCTAGCCCTGTTTCCAGTAGGTGATGGATGAGCAAACTTCCAGTGGAGAATATGATAGTGATAAATGAACAATAGTGATAAAAGAACAATAATGTGGTTTTTAATGCTTAGTTTTGTTACAAGTGGATTGAGTTTACATTTACAGATTGGCAAGACCAGAGTGACCAAAATTCCTCTACCATAATTTTTATGGAACTACTGGATATTCATTCTGTATATCTTTAAAATCCATATGGGTAAGTTAATGAAGACATTGTACTAAAATTGTTTTGCCCATGTACTTGGGTATCCTACAGCTCTCTTGATGCCAGGCAGGTCTATAAAAATTGTTTTCGTCTAATGATTTTAATTAGATTGTATGTAGTATTCCGTGAGTATTAACTAATCTATAACATAAAATTTCTTTCCACAGTCATGCTACATTTGTGAAGAGGGTGGCAAGGAAAGTCGTGCCACCAGTGGTGCATGCATGCAGTGTAACAAGCCTGGTTGTAAGCAACACTTTCATGTCACCTGTGCTCAGTCAATGGGCTTGCTTTGTGAGGAAGCTGGCAATTACCTTGATAATGTAAAGTACTGTGGGTATTGCCAGTATCACTTCTCTAAACTGGTAAGTTTCACATTGACTGTTTTGCTGCTAAAAGGATGTTTCAAAGCTGTATATGATTTGCATTAACAATAATGAAATGGACTCTAGTATAGAAAGGTTTACTGGGTACATCTTTAATTCTTTGGAGAACTTTCTTAATGTGTTTAATAGCTGTTGAGGATGAAACTTTTTAACAATATACCTATGTAGTTGATATGAATGATGTTATTTAGGAATAAGTACATAATGATCATACCATGTATTTCAGAGGAAAGGAAGCCACGTGAAGACAATCCCTCCATATCGTCCCGTCCCACTGGAGGCTGGAGCTTCAGATGAGGATAAAGCCTCTGGTTCATTGGATTCCAGAGATCCAAAGTTAAAGAAAAGAACCGGACGTCCACCGGGAGTGAAACCTTCCTCAAGCCGTGAAGGAAAGCTTGGTGACATGATGAACCCAGGGAGTAGTGGTGTTGGTAGTGCTTCTGGTGGATCATTAGAACGCCATGATAGACCACCAGTGACTGAGGACAGTACTGCCTCACCTATTGGCAACTCTAATATAAACCTAGGTGGAAGTGCTTCCTCAAACTTAGCCTCAGGCAAAATAGACAGAACTGGTAAAGTGTCTGAATCAAGTGTTGTGGTGAGTGCTCCTCCAGCTGTGACTATGACAGCCAAGCCAACGAGTTCAGTGACTGTCAGTGCATTTGCCTCAAGCTCAACAACTAGTGCTCCTTCACTCCCAGCTGTCTCATCCTCTTCATTAACTTCAAGTTCTTCAGCATTCCCTACATCTTTATCACCTTCTGTATCAGCATTGTACACTCACACATCTATATCCACACCTACATCATCATCATCACCAGTGACTTCTCTCTCATCTGCTATAACAACCACATCTCCCTCCCTAATAACATCTGTGGCTTCCTCCATAATAACCACAGCTCCAGTCATCACTCGGCCTAAGTTGTCTGAGTCTCAACCTCCAACGTCAACCCCACAAGACAACCTTCACCAGATACCTTTGCCACAGAATCACTTGAGTGGGCCAGCACCGCAAAATCCTCTCTCTGTAGATGGAGACAAGGATAAAGACAAGCAGCAGGACCGAAATAGAAAGCTGAGACGCAATGGCCCCCGAACTCCCAGTGGAAATAGCAATTTTGGTGATACTGAATCTATCGTCTCTAATGATGAAGCTCAGTCAAATGATTTAGTCTTGAATATTTGTGAAGAAAAAAACCTAAGTGCTGAAAAGGAATCAAACAAAGTGCCAAGTAAACCTTTAGATTCCTCTGATGATGGTGGGAGCTTGAATGTGCAGTTCACACCGAATATTAGTTCCAACAAAAATGTTCCTGATCCTTTCACGCCAACATCAGCTGATTTTGCCACAAGTGAACCAGCAAAGAGAGGGAGGTGAGTTGCATAGTCTGGTATGGGAGTCATTTCCAACCTTCACATTAGTATTATTAGATTATAACAATATGAACCTGTATTCCTTGGTATTGTTTGAAGATGGAATGGTGGTTGCATTAATTAGTGCTTCATGTCCTGCTTTGAAAAATTTTATGTTCTTGATATTGATGGAATTATAGTACCAGGGTGAAAATGGATTGAGGTTGCTGTAGCTAACATTATATACCTACCAATGCTTGTAGATTATAGCAAGGTAATTTTTAGAAGCAAGGAAGTTGTAGATATATACCGGATTCACATTATGGTCTGTAATGTATATTAATCTTTTTTATGTTATTTTATGTAATTCTCGATACCTTTATTTGGTCTTGCAGAGGTAAATGTTAATTTTAATTGAATATTGTTAATAGCTTCTGGTACTTTGTTGCATATACTGTGTAACTTTGGTCTCAAGTCAGTTATTTTCAGCTCTCCTGTTTTTCTTTTCTCATTCCTCCTTCAGAGTTTGCTTTCCATCCTTTCTAACAGCTGGAGAGGGTCACTTTCCTGTGTCTTGTGGTGACATCAGGAGGATGAGCTATAGAACTTGGTGTAAAGCTAACTTTGGAGTCATTGGCTTCCTAATGAAGTGGATAAGGGCTAACACTACTACTGCTTTCCTTAATGTATATTGTAGTATCCTGGTTAAACATGCATTGAGTTTGCCAACTTTTCTTCTTCTTTTTTTTATCGTATCTGAGCCACTCCTCTTCCATTCTTCAACTGTCCCTTCTTTCCTTTGTGGTTAATGTTCCTTCCTACTATCTCCTTCTCCATCATGCTACAGGATCTTCCATGCATAGTGCAATTTTCTTCTTTTTCTTCAGTCAGTTCCTCTCCTCAACCATGTAGTTGTGTGTTAAAATATTTTCAAGCTTTAATTGGGTGTAAAATTGACTGTCTGGGTTCTTGTAGAAAATAGAATGTAAATGAGGGTTTATCATCTATTTAGTAACTTAAGGAAAGAACCTATAGGCCTATTAGGTAAATTGTAGGGCTACTGAATTCTCCAAACAAAGACAGGAAACAGATCCCTTCCTTATTAGTGATGCTGAGGTGACTTGTTTCCTGGCATAGTTTAGTGGATTCAGTAACCCTCCAAATTATGCACATTTGTCTATTACTTTATGATCTTGTAATATAGCGGTATGTTTGTCTTATATTATAGTTTTAATTAGTATTGTGTGTACAGTTGCCTGCATCAATTCTATTCTACCTCCTATACATAAATTTTGAAAATTTTGAAAGTTTACTTCTATAAATGTATTTCATCTCATTTACTATTACATTATGAAAGCAAAACCATGTATTTACTATTTTCCAACATACATTTAATGAGTTAGTTAAGGGAAAGAGGAGAAATGTAAGTTTTGCAGGCAACTGTACAAACATGCCAGTCATTCAGGTTTGGGCACACATTTGAACTATATAATGTAATGTAATAGTGTTCAGTGAACATTATCTTCCTTGCCTTAAATAAGAAATGACATTTAGAAATTTGAAACTGAATGATTCCTACTATTCCCTATGACTGAGGCTACTGAGCTGTGTTAGTTTCTTTTCATTTTTAGTAACCTTCACCACGGCAGCATATGTTGTCCTTCCTTTACTTGATGAAATTCTTCCAGTAAGTCAGCAACAAGCAGCTTTGGAGCAGGTTTTATGGCCATATGCCTATACTATGAAGTACTGTGAGGCTAAATCTTTGAATAATTACAGTTTCACCCCCTTAACATTGAAACACTGCTTTATTGTAACTTTTCTTTGTAGTACAGAAAAATAATCGGTGATAAATGTTATGAAACAAAAAAATGATAATGCTAATTTAGTATACATGAAGGAACAGTTTTGCACTCTGTCATTGTTTTGTCGCTTAAAGGTGCATTGAAACTTTGTGATTGCTAATTATATTGTGATGAGAAATGTCATTTGCTATTAATCTAGAAAATTGAGAGAAGTGCAGTCTGGATACTATGAGTTTGGAATGTTTGTGGTGAAGAAATTCACTGGTGTTAGACCTTGCTGTATTTCATGTAACAAATAAGTTTGATAAAGAATATGCATTTTATATTTGTGTGGATATGTGTGTTTTTCCTCGTTCTCAGATCTAGTAGCCAGGATCGAGGACGCAGAACCAAGCGTGGGATGGGTAAACGAGGCCGTCCTGGAGGAGGCCGGGATCTGGCAGGTCGAGACTCTGGGGCCTCCTCTCCTGATTCCTTCACTAGTGAGTCTGCTCCAGCACCAAAACGTGGCAGAAAAAAAGCAGATTCTAAGGAGTAAGTACTCTCAATCAACCTCATGAGTTCTGAGAAAAGCAGTGCCCTGAAGGCACATACAGTACTTGTGTAATTACCTGTAAACATCAGCTCATTTCTAAACTTGGAAAGTTAGTGTTTTGAAATTTCATGGCTAAAGAAGTTCAACCTTCAATCTAGAACTGTATGAAAAAGAAAACCATTCAGTACCCTGACCTTCCTGACCCTGCTGGGAGCACTTCCTTGGGAGGGGCTGTATGTCCCTATTTTATACGTTGATAACTTTTTGACACTGATAATATTTTGTCCGATATCTACATTATACTGTATACTTATTTTGACAGCCAAAATAGATATATTTATACTCTGTAGTTATGTATGCTTTATCTATTTCTTTTTACAGCCAACTTTCAAGTGTAATCACCAATGGCATTGGAGCTAATACTTTATTGCTTGGAAATGAATTAAACCCAGCATCAGCAGTTGCTCAGAAGATGACTGACACACTCCATGCTGAGCTGGAGGCACATTCAATATATAAAGATGAAGACAAGTTACTTGTTGGTCCTGCATTACCTGGAAAGAAAGAGGTAATCCATACAATTTTATTCAGGTTTTCTACATTTATGCTATTGAGTTACTAATATAATTAGTAGCTATAGTAATAATACTAATGGAGTATTTTTTAATTTGTGGAACAAGAGAACTTGTGGTACTGTAATTTTATCAATGTTTCATTTGTTACAATAGATATTGTATAACAAGATTTTCCTATACTGGGTGTCTGTTCTTTGTGTGCCATGGATATATTTTAGGTAAGCTAGTCTTTTAGTTAAGAAATTGACTTCTACTGAAGTAATGTAATATTGAGAGGCTGCATAGCACTGTATTCAGTTTAATTAATGCTTGAGTAACAGGAAAAGTATTTTAGAGTACGGTAGGTAAACTAACTGCAAGATACATCTCACACAGTTTACATTTCATCTAGTAATGCCTGTTGGTTAATGCATTCTCTGACTGGAGGATAAACTGTAGAATGCTTATTCTTTTCACTTTCATATGCTAAAAACCCATGTTAATGAAGACACCATTTCAGGATGGCCTCTTGTTGCAATATTTCACTACTGATTAGGGTAAATATATACAGCCAGTAGTGAAATATCATTGCTAAAGGTTTTTCCTCAGATGATGATTTCATTTGATGCCTGTCCAATACTATTACATTTTTCTTCATTTGGGGGGATTTGAAAAAGAGTTAACAAAATAATGAAGCCTTGGGATATTTTGGTTAGGTAGGGTGATTTACCTTTCATAAGTGCCTAAATCTGTGATCCTCTCTGTATTAATAGAGCTGGTCACCATTAATTGTACCTGTCTTTCTTCAGAACATGAATGGAAGGAAAGAGTTTATTGTACTGGACTTACATCAGGACAGCAATAATAGTGTCAGTGACCCTTCTTGTTATATTCTTTAAAAATGTCAAAGTATTTTTATTCACTTAAAGTAAGACCACTGGCACTCAAAGGATTAAACTACCTTTGTTAACAAGCGGTGAATTATGACATATCTATTTGATTAAGGCTTGATGTTTTTAATGATCCGAGATATTATCAGTAATACTCAAAAGTCCACTTTGTTGGTCTATCTTCAGAACACCAATGGCAGCAATATCAGTGCCAGCAACCAGCCCCCACCCTTCCCTCAGAGCTTGGAGCAACTATTGGAACGCCAGTGGGAACAAGGCAGCCAATTTCTAATGGAACAAGCCCAACATTTTGACAGTATGTAATGTAGAGAATGTAAGCAGCTTGTAGAACATAATTGCCTTTCAAGGAGGCTGGACTGTATTGGGAAATTTGCTACTTGTGTTTTTCTTCATTTTGATTAGTGGATTACTTTAGTTTTATTATGTTCTGACAAGTTATCCATGTAACTATAGCCTATTTCATTTCATCTGAAAACGACGATCTGTAAAATGGCAACATTGCATTGCCAGCTCGTGATTGGCTGAACAAACATTGTCCTTAACCCTTGACTCATTGATATAAACATTTAAATTTACCCTTCATTAACTTCATTGTATGGTCCTGAGATGCAAAGAAAATTCTCATTTGTTATTTCATATATGCAAATCATGTTCATCTGTTGTATTAACCATATAAACAGACACAAGAAAGAAAAATTCAAATCCAAGTCGACCATCTGTAAACGTAAACGAACACAATATTCCAGTCAATTTTGTTTCTCCAAGTTTTATTTAGATAAATAGATATCTGTCTTCATAGGCATTCTTAAAAGGAAATCTAATATTTATTGAATTAAAATGGCATGAAAATTGTTATAATATAGACAGAAATACGAGGTGTGCTATAGAAAAAACAAAAAAAACTCACCTCGTATTTCTGTCTATATTATAACAATTTTCATGCCATTTTAATTCAATAAATATTAGATTTCCTTTTAAGAATGCCTATGAAGACAGATATCTATTTATCTAAGTAAAACTTGGAGAAGCAAAATTGACTGGAATATTGTGTTCGTTTACGTTTACAGATGGTCGACTTGGATTTGAATTTTTCTTTCTTGTGTCTGTTTATATGGTTAATACAACAGATGAACATGATTTGCATATATGAAATAACAAATGAGAATTTTCTTTGCATCTCAGGATCATACAATGAAGTTAATGAAGGGTTAAGGACAATGTTTGTTCAGCCAATCACGAGAAACAATGCAATGTTGCCATTTTACAGATCGTCGTTTTCTGATGAAATGAAATAGACTATAGTACATGAATTTTGACTTACTGGTACTTATTGAAATATTTTGAGTACTTTACCTCCATACATGAGAACATTTTGACAAAGTTAATCGTGAGACTTTGTAAAAATTATTGATGGTTAAAGATGTGCAGTAATTTAAGGGTTCTACATATGTATCAGGGCATGATGTCTACTCATAATATCTGTCAACACTTTTCTTCTGTAATTTTAACTCTTGAACATCAGAATTTATTCCGCTGAAAAATTGCCAGGCTCATTGAGCCATATTACGTTATATGAAAGTCATAAGCTATTGAAATAGAGTTTCATTATTTAAAGGTTATAATCTTGTAATGTTAGGGATGCTTTCTTCCAACAAGAAAACTTGTGTTGACTGTCTGAGGAAAAATTGTCAGCCATTTTAGAAAACTAGGAACTAATATACAGCATATGATAAGTGCTTTTTATTTTAAATTGATTCAAGGTCTATGTGTTCCAGTTGCGTCATTGCTGTCATGCTTGCACCAGCTACGGCAGGAGAATGTTCGTCTGGAAGAGACAGTGAGCTCGCTCATCTCAAGAAGGGATCACCTTCTTGCTGTCAATGCTCGGCTGTCTGTACCTCTCAACTCCCCAACACCAGCCAACAATAATACGTCTCCAAGTGGTCCCAACCCACCACAGGCTATCCTGTCTTCAGCGTCATCCTCTTCCTCCACTTCCTCCTCCTCTGCCACTGCCACATCTCACCCAGCCCCCTTGTCCTCCCATGCATCTACCCCACAGCTCCCCAGCCGTGGATCGGCCCCACTTCCCCCACGACCACACTCTCAGGGACACCATCCTCCAGGTCAGCTTAGGTCTCCTTCACCAGACTCGCCTTAATCAGTAATACTGTAATGTTATTTGAATACGCCTCATATTTACCGTTGTCTCCAGGAGCATTGTTGCCTGTCCTGTTTGATTTTCTAATGTAGGTTTCATTCTATCTATTTATTCTGATGGAAGTCAGCCAAAGTGGATGACATAAATCTTCTACAATGATTTCTTGTTCTAGACATCTGGAAGGCCATGAAAAGAAAGCAAAGGCATGAGTGGAGAAAACTGAGAGAGGCTTTGGCCCACTATTTCCAGTAGTAAACTATTCCATTTACTATTTAAATGCCTTTTCTTCTTTGCATTAGGCTCTCCTGATATCTGACATTTTTTTAATCTCTGCCTTTTCCATTTTAGTCTTCTCTGTTGTTCAGTTGTCTTTCAGTGCCATTTGGTCCTTCTTGCCAAGTTGTAGGATATTGTTGTCTTGTTATATTCTAAACTTGGTTGAATGAATTATTTGTGCATCTTTTCCAGAATATTTGTTTAAAATAACATTTTAATATTGGCAGGCTCTGGTGGAAGCAGTCATGCAGGAGGGCCACCACCAGGTGGAGGTGGGGGTGGAGGCCACAGAGGTGCTTCCCCGCATGATAGGAGAGGGCCTTCCCCACATGACCGAAGAGGGACCTCCCCACATGATAGGCGTGTGCCTCCACCTCCAGTACCGCTAGAGAATGGTGTGGGTGAGCCTGAGTATCGCTACAGGAGCCCTGGGACTGAACACAGGCAGCAGTCACCTATGCTACCCCCAGGAGCTCAACCCAGTCCAACATCTTTAAGGTAGTGATGGTAGCAACTTTGACAAGACCCTCTATTATCTGCAGATGTTTTCATCTAAATACTGTACTTTAAACAAAGTTGAGGCTGAATGAAGTAAATTGGTCCTTGGTTGCAAGCTTATTTGCAGATGACACTGTGTTGATGGCTGAGAGTGAAAGGGAGTTCCAGAGAGTGGTGGACGAGTTTCAGTCTGTGTGTAAACGAAGGAAACTGAAGGTGAATGTTGGTAAAAGTAAAGTGATGGTATTTGAGAGAGCAGAAACTGAAGTGATTGACTTTGCTACACCTTACAGAGTGGGAGTAGCAATTGGGATTAAGTGTGAGATAGCTCTGAGGGGTGAGAAGATGGAGGAAGTGAAGGGGTTTAAGTACCTGGGTACAGTTCTGTGTAAACATGGAAGGAGAAATTAGGGAGAGAGCAGTGAGGGGTAGACAAGTCATAGGATCACTGGGGAGGATTATGAAGGGTAGAAGTATGAGTATGGAATTGAGAAGGGGACTACAAAATAGTATAATCCTGCCAACACTGACATATGCGTCAGAGACATGGACATGGAGTAGGGCTCATCAGTCTAGAATAGGTGCAGTGGAAGTGAGTTACTTGGAGCATGTGGAGTTTCTAGGTGGGATGGAGAAAGTAATGAGAGATGTGGTATGAGTGAGAAGGCAATTGGTATTAAGTGTGGAGTGGTTGAGAGAGTGAAGTGTAATACATTGAGGTGGTTTGGACATGTAGAGAGAATGCAAGGTGAGGAGTTTGTAAAGGTGTATGATGGTGAAGTTGTGGGGCCTGGTGTGAGAGGCAGACCTCCTGTTAGATGGCAGAACAGAGTGGAAGAGTATGTCAGGGAGAGAAACGTGAGGGGCAGAGTGAGGCTTGACCAAGTAGGAAGGGAGTGTTGGAACAGGGAAAACTGGAGACACTTCTGCCGTGGCCACCCCCTTGGACGGAGTTCCTGGAGGGAACGAGGTGTCAGAGCTATAGATAGATAAACAAAGAAAAAATAGCATCCTTTGTTTCTTCTTTTTGAGGTATATACTCGTATGTTGTTTAGTTGTAGGTATATCTGGTTTATCATACCAGCCTTGTTACTATCCACTATGAACCTTGCACATTGTGTATCCCATCTTGTAAGCTTTGGCAGTTTTTTTCATTTTCTGCTGGTTGTAAATTCTTATAATTTCATTTCACATGACTTGTTCCAGAAAGACTGTAAAGGGAATAAGTTATTAAGGCATTGAAGGCTTCTGATTCTTACATACTATCTCAAACCTGCCTGCAGTAACTAACTTTTTAAGACATATCTTACACTCTTCAGTGAACACATGAGATTAGGTGCAAACTCCTTTCGTGTTGCATGTGACAAGGAGTTGAAACTCGTTGTGAATTCAGGAGCTTGATAATGGCAATGGCAGCTAATGTTTTAAAGATTATACCATAATGGTTAAATCATAGTGAATGCAATCTAATTGTTTCTTATGATACTTTGTTTTTATTTGGAGTATAACCATAATATATATATATATTTTATGACTATCAGATCTGATTAATTATAATGGTCTTTGAAAGAACCTTATGGTATTTTATTGTGCATTTATTGGGCTTGAAAAGGGGAGTGATTGTGTGTGTGACCCATGTCACTGGGTACTCTTATTTTTACGTTCTGTATTCTGCTTCCTTTTCTATCCCTGTTGCTAGAGCCTCCCCACCTCTTGAAGAAATGGGGTATTGATGATGATGGTTTGTTTAACCTTTAATTTTCATTTTATTTTGTAAGCAATAACTTCTCTCTTGTAGACACAGCCCAGCAGGTGGCAATTACCATCCCAGTGTATCACCTCATGGAGTGGGTTCACCTAGTCCATCAAGTGTACCTCATGGCCACCCTGTGAGCTCTCATGGTCCTCCCTCATCTCATGCTCCTCCTCCACATCACTCCATGGCACCTTCACATGGACCTTCACATGGCTCATCACATGGACCTTCACATGGCTCATCACATGGACCATCACATGGACCTTCACATGGACCCTCTGGCCATGGTTCTTCTGGACAGGGTGGCCAAAGCCATGGTTCACCACACGGCCCTCCACCACATGGCCCTCCACCCCCACATGGACCACAACCCCCCATGGTGTCAGTGGCCCACAGTTCAGCTCACAGTGTGGCCATAAGCAGACAAAGTGAGGTGCACCGTGGGGACATGGTGAGGTTGCACTCGGGGCCCCCTCCCCAGCACCCAGGCCCCAACATTGGTCCTGGGGCATACTCAGTCTATCAGTTGGTCTCTCCTGTCCCTGGTCCACACCACTCACCAGTTCCTCCACTGAGTCAGCCACATCCACCTCCTCCTCCACATGCTCAAGTAAGAGACAACCAGTAGCAGTGCAGTCCTTAGTGCTCATTGTGTGATCACTATTGTTTCATGGAATTGTATTTGTGTGGATGGTGCCTGTACTTGGGGAATTCATATGAAATATTTATGCAGGTGGTTATCTGCTGTCTTTATTCAGGTTGTTTGAGATTATACGAGTATGAATATGTTCTTAATTTGTTTGATGTAAATGTGAATATATGAATAATGTACTTTATTCCAAGAATCTGTGTATTTTTTACAATTTACTTTCATACGGTACTTGGGTTTTTTATTTCTTCAATTTTCATATTAGGGTTTTGTGTTTGTTCAGTTGTATGTGATTTCGGTGATTCTATTTTTCTCTGCTACTGACAAAGTTATGGTATAGTTCTTTGACAACCAAAAGGTAACGAAGAATGAAAGTACAATGTAAAATCGTGTAACTTTTAAGTCGTTTCCTACCAGGTGATGCGACGGGACCTGGTTGACTCTGGTCGAGGGGGCCCAGGCCCAGGGACGCTGGAGAAGAGATGACACAGAGACTCCTGGGCTAGAACTAGAAGATAACACTACACTGCTCACCCCTTGGCTGGCCCACCTTTGTATCCAATATTTTGAAAAACAGTGTAAAGTTGAGGAATAACCTGGCCATTTCCCAAGTATTCCATGACAGGTTTTAGACTTTGCAATTCACCCAAGTGAATTCAAGCAATGTGTGGTACAGCACCTGAAAACATTTGAGCCTGGAAGTAACAGTTGATATAACATTATAGGGGAATCATGCCATGAAAAATAATTATGGTCCCTTGGAAAGTTCGTACCACTGCACTTGAAAATGTCTTATCTGGGTCATTTTGCATAACCTGCTTCCAGAGTAGGTGATACTCGTTTCTGAGATTTACCTGTTTTTTATACGGTGTGTTGATTTTAGATGGATTACTGATCTCCAGCAAGTTTCTCACTCATACATCAAGAGTAAAGCAGGATGTTTTCCAGCTTAGTTTACATTATACTACTCCCTGGGTGATGTTTTGCTAACTACAGGCTATTCTATTTAACATAAGTAAAACTGTCCTAATAGTATATTGACAAATTTTTTAACAGCCAGCTTTATAAACTACATTAAATATACTGGTTATGGTAAATGGTTAAAGTACAAATGCCACATGTTATCACCTATGCACTTTTTGTCCAGTATGTAACCCATACAGTACATGAATATTTGCATTACATACTCTTATGTAGTATGTATACTTGATCATAGCCATTAAGAAATCACCTTAAAGTGTTGTATTTCCTAGTGTGGTTAATGGACAAGAATGACAATAGGTGATGACTTGCCACATCAGAAATCTTGTCACGAATTAAATTATTGGATGTAATTTGTGGACCAATTTCAGCATTGTACATGAAGTCTTTAATCAGGAAAAATGGTCTTTTGATACATGTGAAATTCTTATTTAAGTGAGTCAAATTACTTGAAGTAATCTTTGCACTGCTTATATGAATACTGTATTATTTACAGTGAGACTTTTGAAGTCACCAGTGTTAGCTTTTAGCACTTGTACATTTTTAGATATTTTAAAGCAAAATTAAGGAAATGAAATAAGTTTCTGGTACTTATTACTTTTCTGCAGGTTGAGAAGAAAAACTTCTCAAGTAGCACCACATAGGAGAAAATTCTCTTGCTCTTTAATGTGAAGCTTGAATATAAGTAGACATGGGGCAAGCTTGTAAATATATATTTAAGGTATGTAAGGCCTCTATTTGTGTTATTTATATTTTAAGTAATAACAACCTGGCCCATATTGACCTGAGTACAAGTAGCCTAGCCCTGAAGTGTTTGCAGTTTTTGTACCATTACTCATCTTTATTAGGATTATTATTGTCATGTTTGGCAGCATTCTCATATATAGCACGTGGGGGTATAGCATAGTGTCCTTTTAAGCCATCAGACAGTTTTGAGTGCACGAATAAGGCTGGGCACTGGTACTTTTTTAAGTCACCAGTCAGTTGGGTTACTCATCACTGTATGTTTGAGTTTGATGCACTATAGTCTGTTTTTTCATATGGTATAGCTAACTGTATCTGTCCACAGCCGATATCATAAGAAACTTTTAATAATAATAATAATAATCATGTTACTTATTTTTCTAAGGCACCAATTCTTTTGAAAATGCGTTACCGCTCGACAAAGCTCTGTGTCACATAATTGCAAATACTGCAATTTATATGCATCTATTATGGATAAACTCAGTAACAGTGGCATAAATTAAACTTTGTAATCATTCAACATAACACCCCTCTTAATATCATAGCTTCTCTCGAAAAGAAAAGTCTTTCATGTGAAGGGCCAGCACATATTGTCTCCTAACTAGGATTGTAAGTAAGTTTTGACCAAACACAGTTACCCTTACTGATATCTGTTGTGGATATTAAAAACAATACTAGAGGAAAATTTACTACAGTTTAGCTTCCTTCCTGCCATAGCTAGTGACACATGGGGAAGCCTTGCTCTTGACCGACCCTATCTCTCACACATACACTTTTACACGTAGACTTGCAGTGAAACCTATTACAATTTCCATACCAAATGCAGTAAACAAAGGCTGCCCATAGCAAGTTCTTCCATAATGTAAACTTGAGATGTTTAGTTTATAGTTGTTACATTTTGTATGTAGATTTGATGGAAATCATAGACAGAAAAACTTTTGAAGGCAATACTAAAGAATTTTTAGCCCATAAAAACTGACATATTTAGGAGAATATAATGCTGAGCCAATTTTTGTGTCTCTTTATTGATTTATACCTGTGCACTTATAGTTCCTTAAAAATCAATTTTTTACTGTGTCAATTGATATTGAAAAGTTGGGATTTTGTGAGAGTGAGCATAACGTTGCAGCGGGAAAACTTTTCTAAATCTTGTAAACACTTGTAGATGACTACCATGTTTACACAATTGAAAGTGAATTCTTTTCTAGTATCATGAGTTGTAGTTTATAATTTTTATCAATATTCATCTCTCTATCTATCTATGTATCAGTCTATCTATCTTGGTAAGTAATTACTTGCTGTTTGTTTTGGCATTAGGAAGAGGTGCTGAAGTAGGGAAGTATTATTTGATTTGTGTTTTCTCTGTTTCTTAATTGTGGGAATCTGTTCCTTTGAAAGAGCTTTATGGTTATTCTAATCATGTTTTAACCTATGTGATGTTGCTTGAATCCACTGAAATTGTAGTTGAATTATTATTATGTTAAAAATAATTGTATACACAGTATTTGATCATGAATCTGCTCACACAAGACAGAGCAAAGTGGAATTGAAGTAAGCATACCTGTTTTTGTATTTATTTACATATCTCTACTGCCTTGAATGATAGTGTAGTGATTTTTTTTTTTTTTTTTTTCCTAAATTTTGAGGCTCACTGATTTCAAGGACAGTAATGAACTCAAGCAAAAAATTAAATTTATCCCAGAAAGTATACCATCATAATACACAGTATAAGTTAGCAAGATATAATACAGTTACACATTACAGCCTAGAACAAAGAGAGTTAAGGTATAAATAAACATTAAGGTAAACCCCCATTAAATTCAGAATTTCATAATTACGTCGATAAGTGCATGCATCTTCTGTACTCATTTATATGCCAAAAGCACCCGTAAAATCGATATTTTTGGGTCCCAGAAGCGATCTGTACATGCATACTCAGTGTTAGAATATATCCCAAATTCATTGATAAAATATTTTATTAAAAAGAAAAAAATGGAAGAAATCAGTCTGATGCTTTTCCCTTAATCAAAATATTCCTACATAAGGGGGTCAAATTCGACAGTAAGTTGAACGTTTTCGTTTGTTGCAGCATATTTTGCAAATAATGAGGTGTAATCGGTATCATGGAATTCGAATATGTCACAAGAACTGAGCCTCTGTTGTTCTGACCTATGGAGATTTTGCTGAATTGTAATAATGTATGCAACCAAGTCCCTATTATCATATTTTTCGTATATAATTTTGAGTCGGATGCTTGTAAAAAGAAACTGCTCAACTACCTTATAGGTTTAACTATTTAACTGCCGCACAGTTAAAAGATGAAACCTCAGTATAGTATAACAGAAAGGTATGTTTTCATTAGAATGGTGATGCACAACTCTGAGCTCCATATAGTTGAAAAACTCATGATCAACATGCAGAACAACGTTGCACCGAGCTTAGAAAGTAAAAGCTCTTGTTAATTGTAGATTTCAGGGCTCCAAGGTTTTGTTAAGGTCATTAAACAAATTTCTAACTTTGACTCAAGCTATGACTGGGGAACAGGGTAAGCTGGTCCATGGAGGAATTTGAAATTAATTCGACTAAGCTAGGAAAATATTCTCCCTACAAAATTATCATGTGGTTGCAGTAGCATTGGTTCTTGGTGGTAAAGAGAAGTACAAATAATCTAGCCACTAACAGGCTAAAGCCTTCTCAGAAAATATTTTAGAAGACCAGTCAGTGAACATGTGTGATAATTAAGGGACATAATTATATTGTAAGCACATTGGAGCCTCCACACACGGCTATGAAATATCCCATAGTCTTGCATGAAGGGATCTTGTTTTCAGCATAGTTTGGAGGAATTGGTAGATTACTCTACTAAGGCATGAGAATACCAATGAGTGTGCGAGGGTCAAGAAAGACTGATCTAGGAACTTACTAACAGCATACCTTTTCGCTGAATTGGATTTCTTTTTAAATACACGTTTTTGTGGTGTTCTTCCACTGTGATTGAGTGCTGTACAGTCCCTGTTGCCTGCTACTAGAATGATATTTATGTGTTGTCCAAACAGCATACAAAGTTTTTATATGGTGGTACATCTCTTTATTGTAAGTTTATGTGCTTGTTAATATGAAGCATTGAAAAAGATTCCTCAATCTCTTACAGACTCAGAAGATTCAAACTGTAATAATACACCATAACCACCAATTTACTAATTAAAATTCTCAGAATAGTTATGGTTTCTTTTTAAGGATCTATTAACTCTCCAGGATATGCAATGTGATACGTACAGTAAGATATTTTGCAGAGAGGACAGGTTTCAGTATCCACTGATCTGTCATGTGTGTGCAGAAATTGTGGAGTGTAATTAATGTCTCCAACCAATATTCATGAATATCGACTCCAAGAATTTATCTATGTTTACTTAATATCCATACGATATCCTCCAATTCTAAATATTCTTCGTTGCTCTTGTATTCATTCTGCATGTTAAATTTTCTGTATTAAAAATTTATTTCTGAATGCATGCATCTAGCTCATATGTAGCTGAAAGGAAAAGTCATTGTATAGCACATGACTTGTCTTGCATGTAGCTCCTGGTTGTACAGTATGGGAATGAATCATGCTCCCAGGTTTGTTGACAGTTCAAATAAACCTAATGAATTACATGGGCAGTGATTATGAGTCTACAGTAGATTTGTGGCAATGGCTTACGATTTGAAAGTGTGTTCATCATAACCTTGGAAGATGATGGATTCCCAGACTGTGCTACTGGATGTTGATGGTAGCTGAATATGCTTATAGAAATTTTTGCTCCTACTTTGTATTTACTTTGTAAAACATTCAGTGGCTTGTGTTTGTGCAGACAAAAACACCCTTCCTGTGTGTTGTGTGTGAATAATGTTACAAATATTCACTGTACTGTATTGTATTATTTCTGGCTATTATATATTAGCAGATATATTTTTGTTATTACACGCGCACAATTCAAATATACTTCCGGTTCGTTCTTCCCATTTTATAGCTCTGTACCTGAAGCTCAGATGTAATTTCTTATGTTTAAGGTTTTGTATGGCTTAGGTTATTAGGAACCTTGGGCAGTTTGCACCCAAAAATTAATTATTGTTACAGTACATTAATTTCAACAGTGAAAGGTTACATTCAGTGAGAAGTACAGTTGGAGAAACTTCCTTCTTTTGTGTGACACACAGACTTGTATGACCTCCTTTCATATTTATCTTTTCTTACCAATTCCACTGCTGGTATTGACTCACTTCTGGGATTCCTCCTTCCTCCTACAGTCGACTCTGAAGCTTTCATTCTACCTTCTTTGCAGAGAATCAGTTTCAAATAAAATTTTTATCCTCCCTCCTGCTGTTCCTAACTCAGTTAATAATTAAAATTTTAATTTAGAAGAATATAGGAATACGTACTATATTGTGTTCATACAGTGATGGAAAATATAGCAATCTAATAATATATATTTTTAAGATAGTAACAGATCTTAGAGATGAGGATAAAGCAGAACTTTGCCTAGGACTATACTCTGCTAGGTGGTGTGATTGATTCATATCTATTTGCTATTAACTTCAGGACTTTTCCTTTTTCCATACCTTGTGACTTGACAGTATCAGCTGCTTTTTAATAATGTAAAGGTCCCTGTATCATTGTGGTGTCATATGGTCGTAGTTGCAAGGTACAAGTTTCTTATTTCTATATTTACTTGTCAGGGTTGATATTATGCTAACTAATTATTGTTCTTACAATTATTTAGCTCTAGTTGAAAATAGCTTTTGCAACTTTCTCCAACTGTACGTTCAGGGTGATTGCTAGTATTTATTAGTATTCATCTCTACACACACACACACCACTTTGGATCTGGTTGGCTATCCTCCAGCAAGAGTATGACTGGCATAAGAATACATTTAGGGATAAGATAAGTGAATTCTGTGGACTGCTCCATGTTTTCATAATGAGCCAACTAGAGTAAACCCTCCTAAGTTAGAGCTGCAGGAGCTCTAGCCCTTATGACTTACTCAAATTCCAAGTTTAGTTCTCATAATGAAGGCAGAATATTCAACAGAGAACATTTTGGTAAATATTGCGATTATCTGCATCCTAGATTTTCACACTTTCTGTCCACCAAAATTGCCCATTTCTTTTCCCTTTTTATTATAGAGACTTATATTATGTGGATATATGTAAAAAACATGAATAACATTTGTATGTATTTACTTTTAAACGGGAGTGCAGCTTTCCTAGCGGGTTCCCAATTTCCCGCCACTGCGTGCAGTGTTGGCAGATACAGGAATACTTCCATGTTTTAGGCAAATTTTGTCCACACTTGGGAAATCGTATGAAGAATGTTCAATAACTAGCCCAGTTGAGCGGGAAATTCAAACATTTAAAATTGGGATAAATAATTTTTTGATCAGACAAATTAACCTAACCTAGACTGTTGTTACCTTCGGGACCTAACTTAATGTCCTTCGGGACCTAACTTAGTGTCCTTCGGTACCTTTAAAAATAAAATAGATCCTGTGGATAGGAGCTAAAAGTATCTCAATTGGATGGGTCAGGCGTATTGTACACAACTGCCTGCTGGACCTTTCGTAAATTTTGCCAAGGGGATCTGGTAACACTGTCCGCCCGACCTCAGTTCGTCCCTCCACTACAGAAAGTTTGTATCTTAAAATTAAAATATCTAGCAAAGAATACATTTCGACAAGATAATTCCACTGAGTATTGATAAAGGTAACCAAACCCTACCTAACCAGTAGGTCGCTGGCGCAGATAATCGCAATAATAGCTAAAAATTTTGTTGCTAATTCCTAGGTAACGGGCATTTTTAGTCCCATTAAGTTGGAAATTCCTACAAAAGAAATGTTTCCGTAACTAGTCTTCTTTATTTAATTACATTTGATTTTCAAAATTATTAACTTTTTTATGTTAATTATTTGAATTCCCACTTATGGGGGTTTATTGCACCTCATTGTAGTTATTTTTGGAGCATGCATCATCACTCTAACCCATGTTTCGATACATACTGGAAACTACATGCATCTGTGTGGAGAGGGGTAATTTTCAATGTTGGTGATAGATTTGTTTTGTGTCACATGTTGGAGGAAACAATAGCCTTCCATTGCCAACAGCACCTCACCTCTTTGGAAATGGTAATGCAGTGTCAAAAAAGGCTCAACTTTACTTCTGGCTTCTTGTCTACTGTAAACTTTTGTATCTTGTGACTTTTGACTGTGATTTTTGTAATATAAATTTGTCATTATTATCACAGGTATATATGAATTTAATAACTATTGTACTTGTATAGTATGTAGTATAGATGTTATGGAGATTAATTTATTTTGTTTATTTGGGGAGGAATATTCTTCTAAATTACATTTGAAATTATTCAGATATGAACTTTAGAGTATTTATTATTATTATTCTTTTAACTTTTCATATTTTAATTATGTAAGTTATTTTTTATATAATTTGATATTTATGGTGAATTGATTGTACTGTTGTGAACAGTCATTCATGTTAGAGCCCCATGTGGAAGGTGCATTACCCCTGCCAAAATCTAGTACCTCACCCTTGGTACAGCTGCAGTCAGTAGTTCTTTCCCACCCCAGTTGTGATACCATCAGTGAACCATGGCTCAAATGGTTTTTGAATTCATCTCAAAAGTTCTAAATCTAAATATTGGGTGAGAACTTTGGCCTGCAACTAGGTGTGCTTATCAGCAGAATGTCTAGTCCTGACTCCTACCTTGTTTCAGACCCAAACAGATAGTGGGGATGGCTGTGTGTACTGTAAGGAGCCCAGCACCTTACAGTTGGATTGATTCTTAGCTTTCTGTCTGCAGCTGTACTGTACTTGATATATTTAAAAAGAATTGCAGGAAAATAGTTGTGATTTGTATTGAAAAGCTGATGGTTTTGAATAGGTTGTAGAAGATTGAATAGGATTTGTGGTCTCAAAATGTCATGATGATGTCAGAATGGAGGATTTAAAAAACTGTCAGCAATTGGGGAAGGTGTCTGCTGTCTTGTAGTTACAAGCCATCAGGGAATTAAAGTACAAACTCTCGTCTTCTGGAAAGTGTTTGCTATATTATGTGCTCAGAAGCCTGAGCTGTAGCTAGTGTTATATATAGACATTTTGTAGCACACTACCATTAGAGAATATCAGCCATATTTATGCAGTTTTATCTGATGGCACATTATCCTCAATTGCATCTGTATAAGTAGTTGTTTTAACATTTGAGAACTAGGGTAATGCTCAAAGTACCGTGTCTCATATGTTGTGTGTGTGTGCGTGTGTTGCTGCGTCTACCCTTTGTGTGCACATTTATGTGTTTGATTAATTTATATGCATTGTGTACATGGATATGATAGTTTCTGCTATGTAAACTGCTTCCTTTATTAACACAATATTAGGAGTTTTTCCAAATATTCTGAGTATACTGTACCAAGTAGCTAAATTAAACAATTTGACCAATAACACCCTCAGGTTCCATTATTTACCATATTTTGTGCTTCAGGGAGTCGACCCCCAGGTGATTCATATTTGCTAAATCTAATAAAGGACTTGACCTTTGGTTGCCTCAGTCACTGGGAACTAATCAGATGTTCATATCCTGAGTGACAAACCTGAGGGTGTTAATATATCATCATCTCTGTGTAACCTTATCCCTTTGATTTGTAATGGTAACAGGTTTCAATACAAGCTTATCCTGCTCCCCCTTATGTTCCCTAAGCAATGTCCATACGCTTTCTTTGCTCACTAAGCCTTCTATACAGTACTATTTCTCTGAGTTTATGACCAACTCTTGAGTTTATGACTATCAATGAAGTCTTTCGTATGCAATAAATTGAGTAACTTGTTTTTGCAAAGCATTTTTCCTCCTCTTAAAATGTATGCCTAGATTTGTTGCCTTAATTGTCTTGGTCTGCCTTACCCATCTTAGATTCAAAGGTAAACTGTGGGTGTGGAAACGTGTGTATTTATACTGTATTGTATTAAAGAAATTTGAGACATTGAAATGCTCTTCATGTGATGCTGCTATGTTGTCTAAAATTTATTGTCAAAGCTTATTGTATGTCAGTATTTATATTTATTCAGCACCTGCGATACTGGGAGTCACGGATCCTGTGTTGTGATGTTCAGTATCTGTGGTGCACATACCGTAGTAACAAAAAGTATCTGATGCACGTACTGTAGCAAGAAGCATGTCATGTGTTGCCAAATACTGTTTATAATCTGGTTTTGTTGGTTATTGTGAGGCATAGACTGCAGTACTCCATAATTGTTTTGTGACTTGTATTATGAGTATGTTAGCAATTTGCATGACTTCGTCAGTTAGCTAGCTATTTCCCTTGAGTCATATTTTTGTAGTTATCTCCATTTTTAGTTGATTATGATATCATTCCCCTCCTGCCTTTGCTTCATATACTGAATCCTCTGTTAAGAAATCATACCATCTTAAGTGACATACAATAATATTTAGCAATATGATGTAATGAAATACCTGACATTAATCATTTATATGTATATACAAGTATATACTGGTGTGCAGATACTATGCTGTGACGTAGTATGTACCATACTGTGCATATATACTGTATATACATATAGTTCTGTGAGCAATGAAATGTATAATACAGACTGACATATCTACTCATGCAAAGTATTGAAGACATAACTTAATGAATTGTGAGGTGAAGGTATGATAATTCCCCATGTTCTGATCCCACACCTTTACCTTAAATTGTATGACATACTCTATTTGTATTTTTATTTTTGTACAAATCAGGTCTTCTAGAATATAGTGCTTGAAATTTTACGTGAATGTAGGATAATGGAAATTTGCTTGATAATTTTGTTATAAGAAACTTCTTT
This sequence comes from Petrolisthes cinctipes, assembly GCA_033782935.1. Taxonomy (NCBI): domain Eukaryota; kingdom Metazoa; phylum Arthropoda; class Malacostraca; order Decapoda; family Porcellanidae; genus Petrolisthes; species Petrolisthes cinctipes. Next base: position 26,862 of record JAWQEG010002198.1, on the reverse strand, counting down.
CTCTTGTCTATAACTTTCAAGATCATGTACGTGAAACTAACTCTTTACAATGTTTCAAACAAATCCTACTTACGGTGTGGGAGGAAAATTTGGCCCACGATCACTTGAGAAACAATGAACACAGCCACACAATACTAACCTCACTTGTTTCCAGTCTCTATTTTACTAGAATTTAAATTATGTACTGTACTTTAGTTTTTTGCTATTAAGATCATGTCTTACAGATTCCTTTTTGTGTGTACATTGACATTTAACTGCAACACCTCAGTGGTTCTTTCAGTTTTGTCCTTCTATAGTATAATCTACTTGGTGGCTATTTATGTAAACTATTTCTAAACTCCAAATATGTGATGTAAATTATGTTTTGCCTTGCTCTGTATAGCTATGCAAAGTGTGAGATGATGTCAAGGGCATAAAAGTTTTAATGTGACTAATGTGTAAGGTTAGCCAGTTCAGAACTTACATGTGAAATACAAGAAATTTCTCCATCATAGTTTATCACTACAATCAGTGTTGATATTTTGTTACAGTAATCTTAATCCAGAGTGAAGTACTGTAATGATAATGTTTTTGAGTTGTGCACTCCTATTATACAGTACTGTATGTGTTAATGGTCACAAATGTTGGGCCTGTTGCATTCCCTGTCGAACACTTAGAGCAGTTAAACACTTAATCAAATTCATTAGTTATAGATTTCTTGTTTATGAAAATTTTAAAATATCTCAGGTTTGAGTATCTCTTCATAATCATTTGTTATGCTGTAGTTGACATTTTCTCTGTTGAACTATTGTGTTGTAATGTAATTACAACTCATATTTAAAAGCCATAAATAGCTGTGTTGCATGTGACTTGAAAATGGGTCAGGGTTGCTGTTTTTTATTATAATTTATTAAATTTTAAGTAATGTACTGAAAGGAATCAGAAATTATTTTTGTATATTCCTCAGCTATAATTGTTCTAAATTTCAATTCAATTGATGGATGTTTCCATCTGGGTTTGGAATTATAATTTTTGTAAAGTTAGTCACCTACCTCAGTGGCCCCACGTGACTTTCAAATAAATCAGAAAAAGGGATACTTCTCTCTAGCTTCCTTATACATTAGTAACTAAATAACAATTCAAAATAATGGTAGAAAATCACATCTCTTCTTTTTTTATGACAAAGCCTGAAATGTACAGTCACAAGCATAAGTTTCTTTACCCCTCTGGTGAGAGTGAGGTCGAAGTCATGGTTGGATAAGGGCCTGGCAAACGAACACTGGGAGTCGGTATCTCATGACTGTGTATAATTTGTTGGATTCAAGTAAGTGAACACCTCTAAAGACATGAAGCATTATCCGAGCATTATGAACTGGCTCATTTTATGTTCGTCTAGTCCATATCCAACCACGACTTCGACTTCAATCTCGCCAGGGGGGTAAAGAAACTTATGCTCATGACTGTACAGTGTCCTAAACAGAAAAATGTAGATTTTGCATTATTGAAGTGAATTAAATTTGTGTTCAAAGTTAAGTGAAAGAGGTGATTAGGTTATTTAACATTGTCCATCAGATTAGAAAACAAACAAAGTATTTTAAGGGTTTGGGAGCACCTTTGGCCCCAGCCAGTCCCTTGTAATTCTCAAACTGTCTCTCCATCTTTCCATCTATTTCCTTCATGCTTGCTACCCTACCTTCACCTTCTCCATCATTATACCATACATACAAGGTCTTCCAGGCTTAAGGTGGTCTTTCACCCTCAGTCAATCAATGTTTCTAGTATGATACCACATGAAGGAAGCCCTCTTGTGCTCAGAAAAAGTGGGAAAGTAAACTCTAAAGGAAAGAATTTAGAAGAGGAAGAAAGAAATTTGACCTTGGCCTGGAAGACCATGTGGGATGAGGGAGAAGATGGTAGAGAGGGGGGCAGCAAGCATGGAGGAAAGGAGAAATAACTGATAAAGGAAAGGAATAACAGTAGAAGCCATGAAAATGGCACGTACTAGAGACATCAAACTCCAGTTATTGATGTCAACAGTGGTATGATTTGGATAGTTGGATACTCCCCAACGGATGGCGGCAGTAATGTATTAGCAAATATTGCAGGGTCTTTGGGATTTTTTTTTCTTATTAAAGGCCTAGAGCAACATGATAAATTAATGAAAAATATTGAAGTATTTTTTTTATGGACTTTCTAAACTAATTAGGTACATATAAGGATCCTCGCACATATGCCACTTTTCAGTGGACGGTAGCTGCCACTAGTGGTGGGATGCTGTCAGCACGGGCCACTTTTTGGTGGTAACTGCAGACAGTTTTGTCATGGATATCGGTGAGGTATTGTGCGTCATCGCATACAGTAGCTACTCAAAAAACTGGAAGTCATACAAGGCTTGGCATATCCTCACCTCATGTAATAATAATATCACAATCAATAACATTTACCGTAGCTATTTTGCTGTACCGTACCACATTCAGTTGGGTCCACTCCCGACCATTCTACCTCCATGCTCCAGACACGACCGTCAACAATGCCACCAACAAGGGACTGTGATGAGTGACCTGTCACCTGTGTTCGGGATACCATTGAAAATAACGGTATAATATCTATCAACAGTTACCAGTGGCGGGTAAAATGGATCCCGTCACTATATTTTCTTTTTCCCACGAAAAAATGGCTCGTGTGCGGGCTTCCATAGAAACTTGTGTGTTTCATTTCACGCTACGAAACTGGCAGCCACCGTCCACTGAATAGTGGCCTGTTTTGGGAGTGCCTAATTCCTAAATTGATAAAAAATATATAATTATGGCATAATGACAGATCCAAATTTTATACATATGATGTATTAGTATGGGAGGTATTTAGGGAGTGGAGATAATACTTGGTGATTAAGAAATATAGGCTACTTGATGAAATGCAATATATTGGTGTTGGGGTTCGGGAACGTGTCAACGTGAGGACTACAACAGTGTAAATAAATAGTTGCGGGATTTGCCTTTGTAACGCCTGCCTTTACAAACTTTGTATGGTTATTTTGTTATCCATGATTACATTATTCTTTCAGTTATTTGCTTCTTATATTCCATATCTTCTTCACATATTATTATTTGTTTTCACGTGTGTCTTACGGTAAATTGGTACCTGTGATAAGTGGCAACACTGATGATAAAACGTAAACAATAACTAGAAAAGATCAAGAAAAGCCATCATCATTGCTGAAACCTTGAGACTATTATGAAGCTTTTGGCACCTTAGACAGTGTGAAATGCTGCGTCTGCTGATGATATTAAATAGACTTTGCAACTTTGATTAACTTTATACAACCTTTAATTTTACAGAAACTACAAGAGAGGACACAACATCGAAATCATGCCTGTTGGAGCTGGTGGTCTTCTGTCCTCCAAACCGTAAGTAAATCCATTCATATAATATTAATTAATACGCATAATATTATACTGAAATAAAGTAAATGATAATTGTAAGAATTTTGAAATCCCATCCTGACAACCTTATAAACACTATCCAGCAAAACTTGTCAACCATCTCCTGAAGAGCAACAGATTTTAGTATTTATTGAAAGAATTACCGTTTTGTAGCAGTGTTGCCAGATCCGGCCAGGTCCCAGTATTTTGGGTAAATTTACAGAAGAACTGGGGGTAAATATTGAAAGAATTACCATTATTGCGTACGGTTTTTCTACCTTCATTACCCACTTATTTAGACAATTCTAAGACTATTTTCGGTAAATTTACAGAAGACCTGGGGGTTCACTATATTGTATATTTTAGTACCATTACCAACTATTTTGGACCATTCTAACACAATTTTCAACTATGGTGTTTCTCTCGCAAATGCCCCATTTTACAAACATAATTTGGAAAATAGTCTGACTTAACCTGACCTGTCTAACCTAACCTAGACCACAGCAGACTACCGGGACCTAACCTGGGCAAACTACCGGGATATGACCGGTGTAAACTATCATAAAGTGACTGGGGCAAATTCCCGGGACCTAGCCGGATGTGGTAACACTGCTCGATCGTAGCCAAAAACCCAGTTATTCTGTAATAATACCGTATTTTGCCCCGGTCATTTCCCCTACTTTACCACGGTTATTTCCCGGTAGTTTGCCCAGGTAAGGTCCCGGTAGTCTACTGTGGTCTAGTTTAGGTTATGTCAGGTCAGGTTAATTTCAAAATGCCCCATATGAAAAACATGCTACACCGTAGTAACTCTAAAAAATGTATATTTTGTCTTCTTTCCTAACAGGAAGCCATCGGCTGAAAATGTGCGTTGCCAGAAGTGCCTTGAGCTGGGTCACTGGACCTATGAGTGCAAGGGTAAGAGAAAATATGTGCACAGGGATACTCGGACGTCCATGCTCAGTAAGAGACTTAAGGAAGAAAAACATGAGCAACAACTTGACCTATTGTAAGTAAAAAAATATATATATATATATATTTTTTTTTTCCATAAAACCTTAATATAATGATTTTATAAGAATTTTTGTATGATTTTTTTTTTTTTTTCTGAGAAAAATTTTTCCTAAGAAAGAAAACACTATGGAATATCAATATTCATCATAGTCATATGCTATTGTCATATACTATGTAGCGAAGTTCCTCACACTGATTTGTTTTTATCATTGTTGTAACGCCTTAGAAATGTTCAGTCTTACCCTCACAAATTTAACTCAGAAAACAAATTTCAAGAAGAGGCAGCTCATATGTCTTTGTCCAAGTTTTAAGACGTAAATGGTGGCTGATAGATGAATTGGGTTACAACTCACAATTTTAGTTTAAAAAAATGCAAATTCAAAATTAAATAGGGAATTATAAATTTTGAATGAATTGGAGGCTACTTAGCCCTTTAAACAGTGCTACAAAACCGATCCCCTACTTACTATTTTATTTTTATTTTATTGTCTGTTTCATGGCACATTGTTAAGGAATGATTGGCTCTCCAATTCACCCATAACAAATTATTGTATCCCCTAAACCAAATAATTATTCACTATTGGTTGATGTCTTCTATACTTTATTATAATTTTGTTCCAGAAAGAAGATGTCCCAAAAGGAAAAGATACAGAAATCGGAGAAGCATAAGAAAAAAAAGCGAAAGGCAGATATTTCAAGTGATTCAGACTCCAGCTCATCTTCATCCTCGTCCTCCTCCTCCTCATCATCATCATCGGACTCTGATTCTGATTCTTCAGACTCTAGTACATCTTCTTCATCTTCTTCCTCATCTTCTTCGTCATCATCCTCCTCATCATCATCGGATTCTTCTTCCTCGGAGGACCGCAAAAAAAAGACAAAAAAGAAGAAACTATCTAAATAATGTCAGAGGTGTTGTAAAGCAATTATATTTGTACAGTATACTATAGTAATACAGTAACTTGTGTTTTGTCATTTTGGAATTTTTAGTACTTTTTTATACATTGAAAATAGTCCCGATTCTTTATGAGTGTATCCAGAATCCTTACTGTTCATGCATTATTCTACAAATGTTGGCAGTACATTACTTTGTCAGTTAGTCCTTGTATTTCATTGCCACCACATGCAAGATTATAGTAATTAAGTCTGTCTTAATTATTACAGTAATAATTTTCTATGTCAGGTAGAACTTTGGTAACATTCTCAAACTTCTTGATTTGGCTTCATACATTTAAATAGTTTACACTGAGACAGCTAAGAGGAATACTGTATGTTTTTTATATAGTATAAGATAAAGTGTCAGGAAATTTTTTAGGTGAAGTGAAGCATAAAAATTTAACCAAATACAAATTTCCTTGTTATATGTACAAGTATAGAATTACTTTATTATGTACTGTACAGTACAAAGTTTTACATGTTAAATGAAAATGCAGTATATTTTTATCATTAAACTTAAGATATTGATTTAATCCCTGATGTCTGGGATCTTTCCTATGGCAAGCTAAATCATTTGGTGGTAACTTGTTGAAAAATATTATTCCTGTGCTGAATGGGTTAATAATATTGTACAGTAGTTACTACAAGGGTTCTGTACATTTCTTTGTCCACTGAGTAGTGATGCAAATGAATATACAGTAATATTATATTTTGATGTTACAGTATTTAACTTATTTGTAAGATTTTGATAACGCTGGAGAACTTACAATTTATGTTATGTGAATAGTCCAGTTGTGTGTCTGATTGGTTGTAGTATGTTTTGAAGTTATTAAATTATCCTGTGATGTTGGTAGAGTTGGCAAGCATGGTGAAAGCTGCCTAGTATTTTTGTAACCAGATACACAGCAGTGACTATCAACACTTAAGGGAACATAGGTACTGAGGGCTGGATAGAAAGTACTGTATTGGGAAGCAAAAAAAGATGACTAGGCCTATGTGGGAGAAACTTCATGTAATATCACTGCCTCTAATGGGTTCATTCCTACATCTTCCCATCCTTTTAGATCTGAGTGTGGTACATTGCGGTCTCTGCTTTTCAATTAGGTTTTTAATTTTCGAGTGCCACCAGGTAAACACAATGGTAATTTGATTCCTATCTATCCCAGTGGTCTGGAATTGAGACCACAACATAGGTTATACAGCTTCACCCGGGAGAATGCATTTCCACACCTTTTTTCAAATAAGATTTCTGTATACTGTATAGTAAAAGCACAAACTAACGAGTTGGATGAACCTTGTCTACCATAATGAACAAGATTTGCAATCAGATGAACTGATACTTATTGTTAAAGTGAGTATTAAAGATACAGGAATATTATATTTTGACAAAGGGAGTATTGCATATGTGTGTACTGTACTCGGTATTAAAGTACAATTATATTTTGTATCCAAGCCCTGTATTATGTATGATAATGGAAATAAAAATATGGCTGTATATATTGGGTTTTAAATTCATATGTTATAGACGACATGGTACTTTTCCAGGGTTGGCTGTTAATATCTTTCTGTGGTATTATTGCGAAAGGAATTTTTAAAGATATGATTTTTTTTTATCCCGGCAATATAACTAGACTATTAGTAGCCTGTGAACTAGACTATTAGTAGCCTGTGACAATAGGCCCCGAGATTGAGTGAAACTTTCCGCCACACTAAATAATGACACATTTATACACATCAGTATCTGGAGACCGCAGCTATTCCGGTATTCACAGCATCCTGGAATTTGGTTAGGGGGTCTTCAATGCTTTGAGAGTGAGTTGGTGACTAGTAGAAATCTGCTATTCTGCTTCTCCCTCGTGCAGGAGTCGTGCTACAATATCCTCATGGTTTCTTCATTTAATTCCTGTGCTATACATTCATATATTTATTTCAGGTAATGAATTTGAGTCATAAAATTATTCATCTTTTTTTTTATACAGACAATGAGGTCGTTAATTTGGGTGTAATTAACAGATAAATGGATCAGCTAATAAGGCTAACCTGAGAAATTAAAGAAACCCACAATGTGTCAGTTAAAGAGAGGTCATAAGGGGAAAAGTGCAGTTGGGGCAGGAGAGAAAAGTGGCAGACATCATCATCAGGCATTGTTACAACTTACAAGTTTTCTTATTTACAAAATTTCCCTTGATTCCTTCCCACCCATTACCATCACTTGGGTTATAGTTTTATGTAAAGATATTAGATATTGATGTTCATTACCTTATATAAATATGCGAATTTGGTGTGTAAATATAAGGAAAAGTACATAATAGTGGATAAGAGAATGATAAAAGTGTCGGTATATATTTTCCGCATCGAAAGATAATAATTATGTTCAATTTTATAAAAAAAAAATATATTAAAAATACGAATTTGGTATGTATATATAAGGAAAAGTTCATAAATATAGATAAAAAAAATATAAAGTGTCGGTACATATTTCCCGCACTGTAGAAATTTTGGTCTATAAACTGAACGATATACACACAGTCCTTCCTCCACACAGCCGCCAAGATGGTACGTACGGGTTTTATGGGTAATGTCTGTTTTATCGCCAAATATCCGACCATCCAATTATTTTACGAATAAGAATATGGTCTTATACGAAAGATGTGTCGTTATATTATTCATCGCCATTAAATGTTTTGTAATTAGATAAATATAGGCGTCATGATGGTTAAATAACGAAAGCCGCTCTGGGACATGTCAACGGGTGGAGACGAAGCTTGTGTATTTTAATGTTTATATTTGTTGATATTTATTTATATATTTATTGGTTATAATAAGAGACGAAATGAACCATACCGAGGGAAAATAGGGTATACCGAAAATAGTATTGCAGAAGTACTTGTGTATGGGGGAAAAATGAGAACTGTAAACTACCACCTCTACAAATCATGATCCCCCATAAAGATATTTATAAGTTACCAGGGATTTATTATTGACTATATCCTGGAAATATGTTAATGATTAATAGGATAACAGTAGTACCTGACTTAGATAATTGAAAGGTAAGGTATATACTGTAACTTAACATACTGCATAACGTACTTGTTTTTTTTTTGGCCATAGAGATTTGTTTTTGTTATTTTGGCCATATAAGATGGTAACAAGTTGAACGTTAAGTTAATTATATATGTAACTTATTATTTATGCCAGCCTAACCTTGTGTGTCTTATAGAAAGGTATATATATACTGACGTTTCTTATACTGTATATATTTAGTACTAAGAAAGGGAGTCCATTACAGTATTAAATTTTCATGTTGCTAGCTAAACCAACCTAACAAAGGGGCATAATCAAGGACGTTTGTGGTGCATACGATGGTGTGGTACCGGTACGATGGCTCCATAGACAGAGCCTTCGTCGTACAGTACCACATCATCGTATACACCACGGATATTCTTGAATACCACCCTAAGTTTAACCTGGACTGTGGTTATACTTGGGACCTACCTTACTGTAATGCCCTTTGGGCATATGGGAAGGTTATTACTAAATAATTTTATTATAACTTAATTTTAGGCCTGATCTCTGTACAAATTGCCCAGGATGTAATTTTGTTCCTTGAGGTAACTAGTTAGAATTAGCAAGTTACCTGTACCTGTTTTTATCAAGATGTTTATTACTGGATTGTAGATTTACAACAACTTTACATTAGTGTTTATTTCCTTATCAGTCTTTTTCCTGTGCAGATGCCCACTTCATGCTATAAATTTAATATGAAGTCAAGACTATTTTTGGTTGCACATTAACGTTAGTTGATTGTGCATGTTCCAATCCAGAGCTGTAGAATATTGTAACGTTATTGTATATATTTATAACTTGGTAAATATGCACTTATTCCCTCATCTAAACATTGGCTTTTTCAGTAATGAGAGACCAAGACAAGTTTCTGTACATCCCATTATTTACACAAGTTAGAAATACCCAAATACTAGAATCTGCTCAAATCATGTGTTGTCATATTATAAGTGTAATAGGTGCCGGTGCATTTTTGCCAAGCTGGGCATTTACATTTGACGCTTTGCCCGTATAGAAGGTGGGGCAGTTTGCTAGTTTTGTTGAAATGGTACCTAGGGAAATGTCCCAGTAACTGAAACTGAGCCCTTCAGAACCACCCATGAAGTTTTTGTATAAGCATCATGGTTGAATAAAATATAATTTTATTGAAGGGAGAACAAAGAATAGTTTCCACTTGAGTCAGCCAAATTGGGTGATTCAAACTAAAACTATTAGACATGAACAATATTTTATTGTTTTTACTATACCAGTAGGTATTGTTTAATCTTAAGTGGGCTGTAATTATCATACTGCATTTGATATTAGAAATTCTAAGAAACCACTAATATGACTATTTATAGCTTTGATTTAAATATTTTTCTCCGTATTTATAATGTGGACCTTTGGTCTCTGATGCAATCAGCGTGGTAATAGCTAACATGCCTCAGAACGTTAAGCAATGTCAAATTATTCTTTTCAAAGTAATTGAAAATAGAAAGTCTGGTACAAAAGTGCAAGGTATTAATGTTTCATTCTCTTTTCAGTCGCTGATACTACCAGAGAAGTTTCAGCATATCTTGCGTCTGATGAACACCAACATCGATGGCCGACGCAAGGTGATGTTTGCCATGACAGCCATCAAGGGTGTTGGACGTCGCTACTCCAATATTGTCCTCAAGAAAGCAGACATTGACCAGACTAAGCGTGCTGGAGAGCTCACTGAAGAAGAGGTTAGCCATCAGTATGCTTTTCATCTGCATTGAGGAATAACTCATACAGTAGCTGTGCCCTTTCTGATAGCCTTCCCTGCCTAGTTGGCGGGCAGTTGGCTGATGTTGTCGAAATGGTACCTAGGGAAATGTCCCGGTAACTGAAATTGAGCCCTTCAGAACCACCCATGGAGTTTTTGTATAAGCATTATGGGTGAATAAAATATAATTTTATTGAAGGGAGAACAAAGAATAGTTTCCACTTGAGTCAGCCGAGTTGGGTGATTCAAACTAATACTATTAGACATGAACAATTAATTTTGTTTTTCTATACCAGAAGGTACTAAAGATACTGAATTTGATGCTAAATTGTTTTTGAAATTTGAGAAAATATTTGTGGGAAATTAGAGAAATGAGGCCCCATTTATAATTAACTAATCTTCCCACCCTGAGTAAGACTTGTATGTCCACTTTCAACCTTAACTGTATAACCCAAGTGGGCTACAATTATAGTACAGTACTGCATTACAAGAACTAATAGATTTTTAATGGGAACTAGACCAAATACCAGTAATGCTGCTGCTAATGCAATATATGAAAACCTCATTGTTCCTTGGAAAAGTAACAGGTTTCCATTGCCAAGGCATTAGGAAACAAGAACTTGAAAACTGTGGTGGAGAAGGCAGAATTGAGTAATTCAGAAATGTGGTGAAGTTTGAAGAAATGGGAGCTTGTAGAATTATACCTTGCCTGGTGTTCAGTTTTGTGATCAAATACAGGAAATCAGGGTTCTGATAATTATTTGTTTCAGGTTGAAAAGATTGTTACCATTATGAGCAACCCTCGTCAATACAAGATTCCTGACTGGTTCCTCAACAGACAAAAGGATCTTAAGGATGGAAAATACAGTCAGGTAATATATATTCTCTGAAGTACTATGAAAGACAATATTCGTGTTGTGAAAATATATGGTACAGGGCACGAACATTACAGAGGTGGGGCTTTCATTAAATTTCACGAGTTATATTAAATCATCGGACAAGACAGCAACACGACTTTTGTCTCTGATAGTACATACCATCCTTATGATGTGAGGCCAATAGTGACCTTACATATACAGTTGCTCGAAAAACTATCTGGCCAATTCTCGAGTAAAACATTTAAAACCTCTAACAACTGCTGGAGGAAGCGGCTGAAACAACACTGGCAACAGTGGATATTATCGACATTTTGGATATTTTCGAGCCCCACTGGCCTGATAGTTTTTTTATTGACTGTACAGTACACTTGTCACACAGTACCAAAAAGAAAAATCCATTATAACATGTGATAGCTATGATACACTAAGAGTAATATAGGTCATACTGGGAGCCATATATATATACAGTATATATGGTGTCTTGTGAGTTGTAGTGGAACCAAAAGATTATGCAATTTTAAACAAAATAATACTCTAAATATATATTTTTTAAGAGTTCGTTTAGGATTAAATACAGAGGTTGTGTTAGCGAGAAGCAAGCGGTGGTGGGTATGCTGCGCCAGCCATTGTTGTGGCTGGCTACTCTGGCACAGTGGTGCTATCAAGTGATCCATTTTTTATTTACATGTTCTTGTTCTGAATAATCATAATATCAATAAACATCCTTTGAGTGATTGTTCCAGGAAAGTTTGGTGCATTAAAGTGGAGCAGGTTAAATATGCAAGTAAATCTAATGTAGCAATGAATATGGCAATCATGGCATACCTAGGACAAGTGTCTGAGCCAGGCGCCTCGGCCCTCAGTTTCCGCCAATGGCTAGCGCAGCATACCCACCACTGCTCACTTCTTGCTAACACATCCACTGTATTTACTCCTAAATGAACTCTTTAAAAAAAATTTATTTATAGACTATTTTTTGCTTAAATTTGCATAATCTTTCATATCCATTCAGCTCTGCTACAACTTGCGCGACACCATATATATATATTATTTTTTTGTACCCAAAACTGAGCCCTTCAGAACCACCCATGGAGTTTTTGTATAAGCATCATGGTTGAATAAAATATAATTTTATTGAAGGGAGAACAAAGAATAGTTTCCACTTGAGTCAGCCAAATTGGGTGATTCAAACTAATACTATTAGACATTAACAATATTTTTTTTTTTTTTACTGTACCAGAAGGAACTGAAGATACTGAATTTGATACAGCATTGTTCTAGGGATTGGAGAAATCTTTTGGGAAATGTGGTCCCAATTATTATTAGATATTCTTCCCACCAGGAATAAAACTTGTATGTCAATTTTCAACGTTAACTGTATAACCTGAAGTGGGGTGTAAATATCATACTGCATTACTGGCCTTTAGAATGGTAGAGAATTGTATTTAATTGTGCAACCCACATTCAAGCTAGAGTTTGGCTACCATTAAATCCTTGTGCACTTAAAATTTTAAATTCTGTAGAATGCATCATGCAGAAGTGTAATCAATGTCATCAATGGGCATGTGTTGGTAGTATCTATCTATAGCTCCGATGCCTCGTTCCCTTCAGGAACTCTCCCCAATGGGGTGACCATGGCAGAAGTGTGTCCAGCTTTCCCTGTTCCAACACTCCCTCCTTACTTAGTCAAGCCCTCCTCTGAATACTCCTCCACTCTGTTCTGCTATATAACCGGAGGTCTGCCTCACACACCAGGTGCCACAACTTCACTTCCATGCACCTTTACAAACTCCTCACCTTGCATTCTCTCCACATGTACAAACCACCTCAACATATTACGCTTAACCCTCTCAACCACCCCACACTCAATACCAATTGCCTTCTCGCTCGTACTATATCTCATACAGACTCTCATCCCACCTGGTCAGTCCACATGCTCCTTTCAAGTAAATCAATTCTACTGCACCTATTTTAAACTAGTGAACCCAACTCCATGTCCATGTATCTGATGCATATGTCGGTGTTGGCAGGATTATAATATTTCATGGTCCCCTTTTCACTTCCATACTTTCGATCCTACCCTTCATAATCCTCCTCAGTGATCCTATGACCTATCTACCCCTCACTGCTCTCTCCCTAATTTCTCCTTCCATACTTCCATGTTTACACAGAACTGTACCCAAGTACTTAAACTCTTCATTTCCTCCATCCTCTCACCCCTCAGAGTTATCTCACATTTATTCCTAGTTGGTACTCTCACTCTATAGGGTTTGGCAAATTCAATCACTTCAGTTTCTGCCCTCTCAAATACCATCACCTTACTTTTACCAACATTGGTAGTATCTATTGTAATATGCATACAAGACACATGTTACAACCTGAGTACTTTTTTATGGTCTAGAAAATGAGCGGATGCAGCCTGGATGATTCGGCTCATGTTGTGCTGTCGGACAATACAGTTTAATTTGGAACTACAGTAAACCCTCCAGAAGTTGAAACAATAGGGTCACTAGTTCTTTGAACTTATTTGAATTTATAATATCAGAAAAGAACAACACTACAAAAGTAGCATAATTGAGGGTTTGATGTAGAATTCTACCTATGTTGCATAGACAAAAGTTAAGCAGGCAATTATATATGAACTTGAATATTTCATGTCTTGTCTCTAATTTATTCCAATGGAAAAAGTTTCTTTATTATAGTTCCAGTACTGTAAACAATAGCATATAAGATATTGACACTAGTAATGTGTGTGTCTATATTGCTCATTGATACCTTAATGCCTCCTCATTTTAGGTGATGTCTAACAACTTGGAGACCAAACTGCGTGAGGATCTTGAGCGCATGAAGAAAATCCGAGCTCATCGTGGGTTGAGACACTTCTGGGGCCTTCGTGTAAGAGGTCAGCACACCAAGACAACTGGTCGTCGTGGACGTACTGTTGGTGTGTCCAAGAAGAAGTAAATAATACAATAAAGATATAAATGTAAGAAAATTATATAACTTATTTCCCTGACATGTTTTTGTTTTTACCTGGGACACTTCATAATTATGATTTATGATGGAAAGCGAATGGGAATGTGTGCGATAGATAGCAGTCCTCTTTCCTCCTCTGCCTGTCTTAAGAGCCACTGCTTGTGAATGAAAGTTTTATAATCGTGTATGGGTATGCAGTAATGAGCATAATGTAAAGTCTATTAAACATAAGACTTATAAATCTAGGAGATGAATTGACAGATATTCAATGTTAGATGACATTGAAAATTCATGTTGGGGAAACGATTATGCTGCCATTACTCTAGTAGGATTGTAATAGAATATTTGAGGATTGCAACATAATGAAGCAAAATTGTGGTAAGGAAAACCAGCTAATACAAACCAAAATTATGGTAGAAAGAACAAGGTAATAGGTTGGGCGAAATACTAAATATGGAATGAAAAGTTACTGATGTTCAGCAATAGGTGTTAATGGGGAAACTTCATTGTAATACAGTACCTCTTAAATTGCTGGGTGCCTTATATGGCCGTTATTTTCTGTTTCATCTTAGCCACTGAGGGGTAGATTTCATCTCCCGCCATATTGGAATAAGAGTTAAAAAGTTAAACTCGATTTGGCGCTAGATAAGCACTTTGGTCAAGGAAATAAATTCTCATTAGAACGTAGTGTAGCACGTTCTAGCCTCTGAAAATAAACCGATACCAGTCGAGTGCCTTTTAAGATTTCCGATTGGCACCCTTTTCCGTAAAGTCCAATTACCCGTTCTGAAACGGAAATGAGATTTTTAATATGTACGAATCTCGACGAGTCTGTGTCGGTGACTCGGTCTCGTTCTTCTCTGACTCCCGACTCTTCACTTAGTTCACTTCGTGACTTCAGTGCGGCAGATAACGTTGAAAGTGGAGGTTGTGTGTCCAGGCGTTACTCTCTTTCCTGTGTTATCTCAGCCGCATTGTGCCTAATTTTACCAATTAGTTTTGTCTGGAGAGAACTCAAAGTGTCCACAGTTATCAGCTTATTTTTCCCTGCAAATATGAAATGCATTGATTGTTTTACTGCTACTATCGGGCCCCAGAAAGATAACGGGAGGTAGAAAAGGAACCAGACGACACGTATTTGTGAAAGGAATTCATGCAGATTGTTGGTGGCGCCTCGCGGATGCTAAGGCGTACACAAAAACAAACACATGTGAAGACGAAAGTGGTATGTGCATGCTTGTTTTGCTTGTTTTCCTCGGTGCCACTCAAGCCTGTCCACCGACCTAACCTACCTATTATACCTGCATGCATGTCCATCCCTCTGCTTGTCACAATTAATATCCTGTCACAATTAACATACCTCGCCTAAAACCTTGTTTGAATGCCATCTACGTAATTTAATGTACAGTCGGCAGCATAAGTTCGCTGCATTTTCACCTGCTAAAGTATGAACCAGAGATGTTGTAATACTAGTGCAATGCAGAGATGACTGACATGCTTCTCACATAGTATAGTACATATGTTATTAGAATAGAAGCTGGTTCAAAATGTTACTTTATCTGGTCATATTAGCATTGTTAAAAACATGGAATGGACGCGAATTTATGCTGCCGGCTGTATTTGCTATGCTACCTACCTTCCTGACTTGCCTTCTTGCCTTACTACTTACCGTACTTGTTAATCTGTCGGGCTGTCTCGTTTGCCATTATAGTAATCTTTTCTCCCTGAATATAGTTTGTTTTTCTCCCTGCCAACCTACCATTCTCGTTTTCATACGTCCTTGTCTGAGTGTTTGTTTATCTCTCTGCCATTCTAATTTCTTACCTACTTCTGTTTGGCTGTTTACCTTCCTGTCTAGTTTATATGCTTGCCTGTTGACTGACTGCTTCCCTGACAATCTGTCTACCTGACTGACTGATCGACTGCCTGATTTCCCATTTGTCTACTTGCCTGTCATCCTAGTTTTCTTACGTCTCCTACCTATCTGCCTGTTTGACTGCTTGCTTGCTGCCTTCCTGTATGTATTCCTCCCTGCCTGTCTACCTCACTGCCAGCCAGCCTGCCCTCACTTTCCCCGCCATCCCACTTGTACAGTATATGTTGCCCATGATGTTGCCTCACACTTTCTCCTCACTTGTACTTTCATTTTCTCCTTATTCTTACCTCCAGTTCTCCACCTCACCTCTCACCTTACTCTCAGACCCTGTTTCTTTGTTTTGCTCTCTCTCTCTTTCTCTCTCTCTCTCTCTCAGACTAACCCAACCACACATTCAAGCAGACCTCTCTCTCTCTCTCTCTCTCTCTCTCTCTCTCTCTCTCTCTCTCTCATTTTTAATCCATCTCTTTTCCTTCTTTCTCTCACTCTCCCTTCTACACTCTTTACTTCTTTTCCTTTCTTTTCCCAATCCCCCCTCCTCTTCTCCCCTACTACTTCTTTTCCCAACATTTTTCCCTTTCTCCATTTTCCTCTCTCTTCCTTCTTATTTTTCTCCTTCGCCCTTATTTTTATCTCAACTCTCCTCCCTACTCCAGTTACCACCTCTACCCCTCCCTCCTCTTCCCCAAACCTACACACGGGAAACGGGCTTAAATAAAAAAAAAAACGCAATAAAAAATCACCTGTTATTTGTTTTTACAGGACACGTGTTCCAGCGGAGAGAGAGAGAATGTGTGTATGTATGTATGAATATATGTAGTACACTACAGTCACGATCAGAAGTTGTGCATAGTTGAATGGAAGTGAGTGATGTGAGTGTAGGCCTACAGATCTTATGAACCAATTAGCCTATTATACACACACCAACTGCTATACAGTATCGCATAATTTTTCGAGGTCGTTTCATTCTAAGGTGTTGCAGGACTGTTGGGCGTGACTGTACGTGTGTGTATATGCGTGTTTGTGTGTTGTATGTTGACTGGAGATTATGGTGTTGCTGAGTGGCTAGGTGTGTGTGCGTGAGTGTGTGTGTGTGTTGGCGTGGTGGTTGCGTGCGTCGGGCTTGTTTGCATGGCGTGTGTCAAGTGGGGAGATTGCGTGCAGCATGCATGTTTACTCTGCCTGCGTATGTGTTTATAGCTTGTATTAATGTATGAGTACAGTACGTTGCAGTGTGTGTGAGTGAGAGAGAGAAAAATAGAGAATGTGTGTGTGACGAGGGTGTGTGAATGTATGTATGTATGTATGGTGTGTGTGTATGCCGCCCACTGCTTGACTGACACGACCTAACAAAGAACGTATACAATTTTTACTACAGTTTCAGTGTTCCACCAAAAATTCATACGAACCATCAGAGAAACGAACGCCACAGGTTTGCATGGCTAGGCTAGGTTGGTAGCCTATGTAGGGTATAAGGGCGAAGGTGAGGGAAGCGTGTTGGTGGTGTTATCCCCTTGAAATAAATATGGAATGCTAAAACAGATTCATGTGTGGTGTTTACGTAGATAAAGGGGAAGGGACATTGTCTCAGCCTCACTTCACTTGAACAGAGTCGATTCGAATTGTCTGCTTCTTCTATACAACATTATAGCTTGAGAGTTGAGAGTGACAAGAAAATTTGTAAATACGACCCTTGACAAGTTGTTGCTGTTGGGGGAGAAAGCGCCACTGACAGAGCCCAGGATTGGAACCCTTGTTAGGCAAGCATTGTAAATACTCTTAGAGCGTGTGGTAGCGAAATGGCCAAAGCTCATAAAATTGTACAGTAGCTGTCAAAAGCTTCATAAGGATGCCTCGAGCAAATATTAAACCCTAAATTGTTTTAATGCATTACTATGACAGATTTGCTGTGTAAGGGAGAACCTGCTTACAACCCATTAGACTCTACTTCTATAGTATAATAGTCAGCGAAATCCAATCCAGCAGGTCAGTATAGTAGAGGAAAGCTGTTACATGTTTACCAAAGCCTCTCTCACGTGTATTGAAACTTTTAACCTCAACTGTACACTGACTGACTAACCAAACCAGCCGTGCGTGCGTGGGTACGAATCCTTAACTTGTAATTTATTTTATTTTTTTGCTTCATATAAAGTTATTGAGGCTCATTCTCGTCTCACACCTTTATTAATACCTTACTGTCCTTGTTGGTTTCGTTAATTATCGGCATTTTGACTCGGGAGATTCAAGCCTCGTTGATTATATTACTGTGAAAATTTTACATGGAAGTTACGTACGATGCGTGCAAATACTTCTAACGTGTATAATTAAAACAACACTTAAAATTTTGTTGTTTAATGAACGTATACTAACGGTGGTCATAAAGTTCATTCCCTCAGCTAGTTACAATATAACTAGAAAAACCTGCATGTGGTTCAAACAACAAAAACAACAGAGGGTAAAAATAATGATGAACTGTATCTTGTCGCTCTTCAGATGATCTAGAATAATACTTAATTAAATGTAGGTGAACCAAAGTATATAGAGGGAACATTATTCACCAATTTAAGGGGTAGTTATATAGTACAGTGTTAATTGGTATATCTGGAGCAAATGATTTCCCCAAACTATTTCCAATTAAGCAACAACCAGATCACTATTATTTTTGTTAATACGGTCGTGTTTCTTGGCATTATTTACTAGTAGGAGTCAGCAGGGTGTTCTATAATGCACAAAATATTATTATAACCTCATGATACATTAATTTTATTCACTACTTTACCCATTTGGTTTATACGTATATACAGTTCCATGTTCTTGAAAAAAAAATATAATAAAACCTAATTAATCTTTTTGGCTGTTGGAGAAAGAGTAAGTTAGTAATCTCGTGGGAAACTAATGGTCTGCCCCGCATCGTACGCCTGGCTGGTCCAACCCAAACCTTCTCCTATTTGCTTTGTTACCTCCATTTGTGTCGGGATGTATATACTGTAAATTTCCATTCTGTATACGCGTTCGTCTCAATACATAATAGGCTACCACTGCCGTCTACCACTCTCATCAGCTCGGTTAGATTATGTTAAATCAATGCAACCAACAGCACATCAACAGTCACTCCAACAAACGGTAATAATAAAGCCACCAGTCACTCCAACAAACTTATAGGGTTACTTTAATTTGCTTACACTACAGTGGTAAAAATGACCACATCATACGATAACTTAATTTTATCGCTTCAAGTCAACCGTCATTTTCAACTTCTATTTAGTTTATTTGTTTATTTATTTATTTATCATATATATATATATATATATATTTTTTTTTTTCCTGGTTGAGACGAGCTCGTATACAGAAGGGAATTTCGTTTGCCAGCGGGACTCGGGACAAATTCTGGAGGGCAATGGAGTGTTAACGCGCCGACCCTCATGGCTGGTCTGGTCTGGTCCGGTCTGCCCTGGGACTAATGAACGTCTTTATGTCCTGACAACACCGATTATTTTACTCCCTTGACAGCTGACGGCCGGCGAGTAACACTTGAATTTAAGGTTCACTCAAAAGGACTAATAATTATCATGTCCGCTGCCACCAGAAGTCAGTATAAGAGCTTGGTTAGTTTGTCAGGGTGAAGTATACGTACTGTTTATTATTATCCATGTATGACTCTAGAGCATTTATATACGCCCGTCTAGAGCTTCCACGTGAATCTTGTTTCTTATGTAAAAGTTCTAAAAAAATCCTAGTGTGTACTGTAGGCTACCTGAGAGAGAGAGAGAGAGAGAGAGAGAGAGAGAGAGAGAGTGTGTGTGTGTGTGTCAAGGACTGTACCCTGAGAGTTGTGAGGGAGCAATTCGTCTTCATTTCTGGTCTTTCAAAGTCGCGGCGCCCCAGAGGCATTACATCCAAGTTTGTCATGGTACAGGGAAAACACCCCAAACAAACTCCTCTAGTTTCACTTCATTAAGGATGTATGTTGGCAATTCATAAGGTATTTTATTTTCCTCTTAAGGTGATAGGTTCCTTCTTGGCTCTATTATTCTCTCATAAGTATTTTCTCTTAATTTAGGATATTGGTTTTCACGGTTTTTTTTCTCCAACAATGACGTAATTTAACTGCAAATCCGTATCCAAATTTGCCTAATCCATCCTGGGGTAACGTTACTTCACCTTGGCTAGTCCAAACACATTTTCAGTAGCATATGCAGGAGAAGGATATTCCCCGTACCTTGAGATGGTTGGGAATAATGCTCCCCCCTGGCCCCCTCGACACAACCTGACCCCGTGGTATACATTTTGGGCTGCATTTCGAAGACCCCTCGACCCCTTGTCTATTTCTCAGGCGACAGCGGGCACAAAGCCACGCCCTCAAATGCCGTCGCGCGCCATTTTTCAGTGGCGGGAAGAAGGTAAACATTGACGCCCGGGCAACTACAAGGGCGAATTTCCCACGACGATGCTATGGCGGGATGGTCCCAAGGTGCGGTGTTTGCGGTGTAACACGTCAGCTCTCGTGCCGTGGCCAATGGTGTTAGGTTCTGAGGAGCGTGACTGTTGCGGCTTCGTGATGGAAACTAAAAATGCCAACTCGACTCTCAGT
The DNA here is from genome assembly GCA_033782935.1 of Petrolisthes cinctipes. Lineage (NCBI taxonomy): Eukaryota > Metazoa > Arthropoda > Malacostraca > Decapoda > Porcellanidae > Petrolisthes > Petrolisthes cinctipes. The sequence goes on along the minus strand of JAWQEG010002198.1, from coordinate 6,398 downwards.
ATTTTTGGAACCGAAGTTTTTATGTATTTTTATTTTAGTAAGGAAGGTCGAAATATTTAAGTCTAAGCAAAAGTGTACAGTCACCAACACATTTATGCATGACCTTGTTGTATTCTGTACATTGTGATGATAATGGAATGTTGAAAATTATATGCAAATATATAATTTTTATGAACAAAACAATGTAGCCTACAGTTGCGGACACATGAAACAGTCACACTTCAAACGAGGCCTCTAATCAAGCATAGAATAGGACGCGCCTCTACACACTTCTCATCATCCTCTATGCTCACTGAGGGGCCCCATATTTCAGGTGTTGGTGTTTCATATGTCCACAACTGTACATGTCTTTTCACGAAATTAGCACATTGGCCGTGTTTTTATTAACGTATCAGATGAGATTTTAACAGGCTAACCTAAGACGATATTATTGAAATGAGAAAATACCGCCATAAACACGAGATTAAATTTTGTAAGGCTAATCTAAGACAATATTATTGAAATGAGAGAAAACCACCATAAACACGAGATTAAATTTTGTAAGGCTAACCTAAGACGATGTTACTGAAGTGAGAGAAAACCACTACAAACAAGAGACGATAACAGAGGTGCTCCAGTTAACATTATCAAAACTGTATGGCCCATTTGCATGTTTATACATTTTATATTGACGAATTTATTTACTGTTATTATTATTATTTTTTTATAATAAGGATAACGAATACTGACGGTCTTCAAGCTAGAAAAAACAACAACACAGAAACAGAAAATAAATTAGATGTTTATGGGAAGTATATTGACGAATTTATTTACAATTATTATTATTATTTTTTTCTATAATTGGGGTAACGAATACTGACGGTCTTCAAGCTAGAAAAACCCCTGAAAATAAATTAGGCGTTTATGGGAAGACTTTCTCGTTCGTAAATTTGAGGGCAACTGCCAGCTAATTCCCCCAAAACATTACCAGGAAACAGACGACCTAACTGTGACTAATAGGGGGACCTGTTTCGTGGCACAGTTTGGAGGAATCATTAGCCTTTCAACTTACCGTCAAAAGAGTAGTATCCCCTTACAGGAAGAAATCTATTGTGGGTAAAATGGAGACTACTACTTAGCCCTCCAGACATTGGTATAAAACACATCCCCATACATAGTCTCATACGAAGGCAGGGTTCTGTTTCCTGGCATAGTTTGGAGCAATCAGTGGCCCTCCAATTTCCCACATAAGATTACCCTCCAATTTCCCACATAAGATTACCCTCCAATTTCCCACATAAGATTACCCTCCAATTTCCCACAGAAGATTACCCTCCAATTTCCCACATAAGATTACCCTCCAATTTCCCACATAAGATTACCCCTCCAATTTCCCACATAAGATTACCCTCCAATTTCCCACAAAAGATTACCCTCCAATTTCCCACGTAAGAATACCCTCCAATTTCCCACATAAGATTACCCTCCAATTTCCCACATAAGGTTACCCTCCAATTTCCCACATAAGATTACCCTCCATTAATTAACAGGATATCCATTAACCCTCTTATACCTTGACGACGCCATTAAGTGTTGAGCAAGTTACCCCATTATTAGGAGTTAAGGGGGTGAGCGGTATTACAAAGTTAGTAAACCTGGTGCAACCGAATTCTTCCAAACCATTCCAAGCAACAGGATGTACAGTCGGCAATATAAGTTCGCTTCATTTCCACCTGAGTATACATATATTAGCTATGGTGAAGTAGTAATATAATTTTAGTGCAGAGATGACAGATATAGTTCTCATATGGTAAATTACGTATGTTGTTGGAATAAAAACTGGTTCAGAATGCAACTATCAGGCCATATTAGCAATATTAAGTACACGAGATGAACGCGAATTTATGCTGCCGGCTGTACACCAGTATTTTTGTTCATCTGGTCCTGTTTCCTGACATATATACTTTGGAATAGTTATGACCCTCTAATGTACTAAAAGTATACTATCCCCATTAAGTATATATAATTTGGAGGAATCATGCAGTAATCCTCGTTATATTCGTCCTACAACAAAATGATCATCTCCTCCCTACCCTCAAAAAGAAAAAAAAAATGAAAAAAAAAGAAAAAAAATAATAATAATAAAATGAAACGCAAAAGGCATTATAGTGTTTTCTACGGGACACGTTACGCACGACGATGTTGCATTAATCATCCCCTTACAAAATATTACAGGTAACCGGTGGTATATATGAAGAGAACTCAGCAGTTTAATCAGATAAATATGACCGTGAAATTTGAGCTCTGAAATTTACGAGAAGGGACTGCGAGAGGGTGTGTGTGTGTGGGTGGGTTGTGTGTGTGGGTGGGTGGGAAAGGTGTGTGGGTGGGTGGGGAAGGTGTGTGCATGTGTGTGTGGGTGAAGAATGGTGTGTGTGTATGTTTGTGTGTGTGTGGGAGGGTGGGTATAAGATGGCTGGGGTGTGGGAGGTTGAGAATATTATTAAGGTTGGGGTGAATGGAAAGGAGAAAGAGAGAAATTGTGTGGGTGGTGTGGGTTTAGCATAGGGTGTGATGGAGTGTGGGGGAGGGGGAACAGAGAGATGGTAGGGGTGTACTCTACAGTATGTGTTTGTAGTGGTGGTGGAAGGGGGAACTAGTATAAGGAGATGGTACTGTTGTGAGGGTGGGGAAGGTTTAGTATGGATGTGTATTGGGTGGGCGTAAAGGAAGTAGTGACGGTAAGAATAAGATAGGAACTGTATATAAGAAGATAGGTGTTGCTGGCATGTATATTGCAATGAAAAATTATAGTGTGACTTGATCCAGTAGCGAATGTGTGTGCGTGTGTGTGTGTGTGTGTGTGTGTGTGGATGTAGAAGAGAGAGACGGTGATGCATGTGTGGACAGTGAGAGACATGTGGAGGACCAGGAAAGAACAATGGTAGGGAGGAAAGTTTGTGGAAGAGAGAGACGATGATTTATGGACGGTGAGAGACATGTGGGAAACGAGAAATGAAAGATGTTGGGGAGGAAAGTTTGTGGGTAGGAATGATGAGATGAAAATGTACAAAGTAGAGATCAGTGCAGTATATAAATAGTGGATGTATGGGAAGTGTTGATTAGGAAAGCCATGCACAGTATAGTAATGGAGGTGTGTGGGGGAGGAGTGGGTGGGTGTTGTGGGCAGGAAAGATAACGTGGTGTGGTATATGGGAGGGTGAGAGAAGTTGGACTGAGGTATGTAAAGACGAGATGAAAGAGGGAGAGAAGAGAAAGAGTTAACAGTGTATATATATATGAGTTTGGCTGGGAGTGTGAGTGGTGTGTCAATGTGCATTTAATATATTTGAAGATGTGTGTGTGTGCTATAGTGTGCATGCATATGAGTCCGTATGTGTGTATGTGTGTGTGTGTGTGCGCTAGTGTGCATATGCGTCCGTGTGTGTGTGTGTGTGTGTCTATGTATGTATTTATGTATGTATGTGCGCGCTCGTGTGTGTGTGTGTGTGTGTGTGTGGACAGACAGGAAAGAACCCCCGCATCACACCCGACACATCCGATATTTTAGAGTTTATTTGACACGTAATGGCCACCCGGTTCCCCTCTGACTCGGCCGTAAATTCTATCCTTCCGATATTTTAACCGGAGAAATTCGCACCGACCCTGAACAAATACTGGATAAATACTGACCAATGAAGTGGATAATTAAAGTGTACTGATGTTGTTGATGATGGGTTGTGTGGGGGTGGGGGTGGAAGGGTGGAGGAGATGGGGGAAAGGGAGGGGAGGATTTGGAGGAATGGAAGGGATGGTGGGGAAGGGTGGAGAGATGGGGGAAAGGGAAGGAGAGTTTGGGGGGGGGATAGGGAAGGGAAGGGATGGTGGGGAAGGGTGGAGAGATGGGGAAAGGGAGGGAGGGTTTGTGTGGGCGTGGAAAGGGACGGTGTGGGTGGAAGAGATGGGGAAAGGGAGGGTGTGGGTGTGGAAAGGGACAGTGTGGGTGGAAGGATGGAGAGATGGGGAAAGGGAGGGAGAGTTTGGGGGCGATAGGGAAGGGATGGGTGGGGAAGGGTGGAGAGATGGGTGTAGGGAGGCTGGGGAAAGGGAGTGTGTGTAGTGAAGAAAGTGAAGAAAAGGGGATGTGTGTGTGTGTGTGTGTGTGTGTTTTAGAGTGAAGAAAAGGAGGTGTGTGTGTGTGAGTTGTAGAGTGGAGAAAAGGTGATGTGTGTGTGTATGTGTGTGTGTGTGCTGTAGAGTGTGCTGTAGAGTGAAGAAAAAGATATATGTGTGTGTGTGTGTGTGTGTGTGTGTGTGTGTGTGTGTGTGTGTAGGAGTGAGTGAGACAGGGTCGGGAGGGGTTGAAGAGGAGGAGGAGGAGGGGATGAAAGGTATGTAATTTAAGAAGGGGGAATGGGTTTTAATGTAGCGTGGTGGATGCAGTACATGGGGTGGTGTGTAGACAAGTGGTTAAGAGGATAGTTTAATATTTTTGATACATTGGAGTGCCTTGATTCCTCCAAACTATGCCATCGAAACAGGGACCAGATATGCAAAATTAATGGTGGCCTGTTGCTTGGAATAGTTGGGGGGGAATCAATTTACTCCAAGATTTACCCAACACTATAGTCTAATAATACTTTTGGTACAGTCACGAACCATAATAAGTATCCAGGTCTGCTTCGAATTGTTGCCAAATGATGGAGTATTTATTAAGGACCCTGTGATCGTATGTATGAAAATTGGAGACTTTTGATTCCTCCTGCCCATGCCATGAAACAAGCTCCTTCCATATAGGACGGTGTTTCGTGGCAATATTTGAAGTACTCCATTCATATCCCAATTTTCTGACTACATCACAGGGTCCCTTATTAAACGAGTTCCTGCAATTATGTATGTACAAGAGAGGATAAGGGATGTAATTGGTTCCCTGATATGTTGTTAAATGATTCCCTAAGTTCAACAATATGACCTGGATACATAACATGGCTTGTGAGTGTACAGCCGGCAGTATAAATTCGCGTCCATTCCATGTTTTTAATAATGCTAATATACTATGACCAGATAGTTGCATTCTGACCCAATATATATTCTAACAACATACGTAATTTACCATATGAGAACTATATCTATCATCTCTGCATTAACATGTATTACAAACATCACTATAGCTAATACATACACAGGTGGAAATGAAGCGAACTTGTGCTGCCGACTGTACATTGGAGTGCCTTGATTCCTTTAAAGTATGCCAGGAAACAGCACCAGGTTAAAGGTGGGAAATTTTGTGTTGGTAAATCTGGGAGCAACTGAATCCTCCACACTATTCCAAGCAACAGAACACCATTATTTTTTGTTCATCTGGTCCTGTTTCATGGCAATACTTTGAGGAATCAAGGCACCCCCCATGTAACAAAAAGTTGAATTACCCCCTTAATAAAAATAATGGTGGCAAAAGTGAATTACCCCCTTAATAAAAATAATGGTGGCCTGTGTTGGCTTGGGAATACTTTGGAAGAATCATTTTCACCGGATTTACCAACACTGTACTAACCCCTCAAGGTCAGTCATGCCCAATAATCCTGCGACACCTTACAATGAAACTATCTCGAAAAAATGATCCGGAAACTCTATCGGTTTTGTGTGTGAGAGAGAGAGAGAGAGAGAGAGAGAGAGAGAGAGAGAGAGAGAGAGAGGGAGGAAAAAATTGCATATGTGTACAAGTATGTATTTAAAGTAGTGAGAGAGAGAAGAGAAGGAGAGAGAGAGAGAGAGAGAGGAGAGAAGAGAGGAGAAGAGAGAGAGAGAGAGAGGGAGAGAGAGGAAAATTGACATATCTGTACATATTTAAAGTAGTGTTGTGTGTGTGTTGGGATGGAGAGTGGAGAGGAGAGAGAGAGAGAGAGAGAGAAGAGAGAGAGAGAACTGGAGACATATGGTTAGTGTGTGCAGGGAAGAGGGTGGAGGAGAGGGAGGTAGGGAGAGAAGCAGGAGGAGAAAGGGAGGGAAGGAATGATGGATATAAAGTGGGTGGAGGGGAGGGAGGGAGTTTTGGAGGGTGCAGGTGGAGAGAGAGAGAGAGAGAGAGAGAGAGAGAGAGAGAGAGAGAGAGAGAGAGAGAGAGAGAGAGAGAGGGAGAGAGAGCATGATAGAGAGGAGGAAGGGAGGTAGAGAATAAAGGTGGAGAGAGGAGAGAGAGAATGATAGAGAGGAGGAAGGGAGGTAGAGAATAAAGGTGGAGAGAGAGAGAGGAGAAGAGAGAGAGAGAGAGAGAGGAGAAGTGAAGTGATGGAGTGTTAGGTACGGGAGGGCGGTGATCACGTTTGTGGTAAAATGGGGAAAAATACACGTAATTATGCATATTATAATGACAACAAACTCACCTTGACTTGGCGAATTACCTCTTTAGACGAGAGAGA